>RJWM01007382.1:10725-78588 GCA_004363535.1 Dasyprocta punctata
AAAAAAAAAAAAAAAAAAAAAAAAAAAAAAAAAAAAAAAAAAAAAAAAAAAAAAAAAAAAAAAAAAAAAAAAAAAAAAAAAAAAAAAAAAAAAAAAAAAAAAAAAAAAAAAAAAAAAAAAAAAAAAAAAAAAAAAAAAAACAGTAAAAACCCAATCGAAAAATGGGCAGCTGAGATAAATATACATGTCTACAAGCAACAAATAAATATATGAAAAAATGTTCAACATCACTGTTCATTCAAGAGATGCAAATTAAAGCAATACTGACATTCCATCTCACCCTGAAAAGAATGGTTATTATTAAGAAATCAACCAATAACAAATGCTGAAGTGGCTGTGGGGAAAAAGGAACCCTTCTCCACTGTTGGTGGAAATATAGACTGGTGCAACCACTGTGGACATTAGTGTGGAGATTCCTTTAAAAACTAGGATTAGAGGTCCCATTTAACCCAGCTATTCTCCTTCTGGGTATCTTCTCAAAAGAATTAAAAACATCATACCACAGTGATTTATGTGCACACATGTTCATAGCAGCACAGTTTGTAATAGCTAAATCTTGGGAACAATACAGGTGCCCACCAACCAAGGAATGGATAAAAAAGATGTGGGTTTTTTAAAATATAATGGAGTACTACTCAGCCATGAAGAAGGATAAACTTGAGACTTTTATAGGTAAATGGATGCAACTTGAGACCATACTCATAAGTGAAATTATACTGATATGTGTAAACATCATATTGTCCCACTAGTGTGAAAAACTGCACAAATAAACAGGATTAAAATATACAAAAGACATTGTGAATTGGGAAGAAACTGTTTGAAAGGAAAGACAAACTCTGATGGAGGAAAGGAAGAAAGGGAAAGGGAAAAAATATATGTATAAGCAAGATAGTTAAGATAAGTTATACAGCTAGCTTCTCTTAGTTCCTTGATAAGAAAATTTTATGCTAATGTTGTTTGGACAAGATATCATACCTATATCTTGTACTCTGAAGAACAGCTACAAAGACAATATACAATGTATCAGTATTCTAAGGGTCCAACTGACCTGTTCCATCAGGTTAGTTGAAACTGAACTGGTTCCATCAATGTTATGGTTTGTGTTCGGATGGCCCCCCAAGCCTCATGTAGTCATGGAGGTAGCTGAGTCCGGTGTTTGTGATTGGTTTGTTGTCTACTGCTGGGATTGGTGGTGTGAGTGTTGCACCCACCCAGGGGCAGGGAGCTGGCATACAATATAAGGCAGGGAAGGAGGTGTGCTTTTCCCTTTTTTGCCCTTGTTGCTCTTGTCATTTGCAGTGGCCATAAAGGCTGCCCTGGTGCCATGCCAACCTGCCTTGGAGCCAGCTGAGTATGGACTGAAACCTCCAAAAACTGTAAGCTAAATAAACCTTTCCTTCCCGATTTTGGGCCAGACCAGGCTTGGAGGACCATGACAGAAGAAACTTTCACAGGAAAGTTTCCTGTCTTGTGCCAGTCCCTTGGGTGACAGCAAGCTTGCCAAGGTGGTCACCCAGCCTGGCAAATACCATCAAGGCAAAAGTCTAAAGCTTGAAAGTTTTGAAATCCCTTGGTTCCAGATTTTCACTTTTTTTTTTTTTTTTGTCTTTGATTATCCCTTACTTTCTGGAAAGTTCACCAATACATTTTAAAAAGATTGTTCTTCATTTTATTCAGCACATATAATTGCTTTCTACACTCACTGGAAAGATCTTTTGTTGGTAATAATGTTATTCCTAGCTATACCTACAAGGTTTGATACATTTATAAAGTAATAATAACTGAACCACATGTGTTTAAAAATTTTGTAAAATTAAAAGTGTGGGACAGACCTCAGCCTCTCCCTGTGAGTCAGTGCCATTTGCAGAATGGGGGTAGACAGAACAAGGCCATGCCAGGAAGCAAGCCCAGTCTGGGAACCAACACCATGTGTGGGCTGCCACCAGACTGGAACCAACAGACCCCAGCCCCTTCCAGCAAGTGAGCTGGTAAGCAAGAAGTACCAAAAGCCCTCCATAAGTGAATGACTTATCTGGAGAAACAGAGGCTGTGATGATAGCTATCAAGGTGAAATGCAATTGGATGCCTGTGGTGCTTTGTTGCTTCACTAACATTGCAGGTCGAGGGCCACTGGTCTGATCACAGGTTCAGAGGATAATGGTGCACAGTGTGACATCTAGGGAAGATCTTCTGAGGGTTACAGCCATTGTTGATTCCCTATGGTCTTGTTTTGGAAGTCCTATATCATTTCCATTGTTTTGTTGTGTTGGGTTTTGTTCTCTTTTGTTTTGTTTGATTATGTTAAATCCCATGGCAAGAGAAGCTATTTCAAGGATAGCAAGATATATTATGGTAGCAATTTTGGATTTTCTATTGGCTTGTTTTGAAATCCTTTACTGAATTCATTGTTTTGTTTTTATTGTTTCTGTTCTATTCTGTTCTGTTTGATATTTACTATTTACTATGTCTGAAGTTATCTGCAGCTATTTTGAGGACATCAAAAGATATTATGGTAGCTATCATTGATTTCATAATGTTTTGAAGTCCTATATCTCTTACAATGGTTTGTTTTGATTGGTTTTATTCTGCTTTATCCTCTTTAAAATAAAGAAAAAATAAAGCTGTGGTGACTCAAGCCTGTAATCCCAGCACTGTGGGAGAATGAGAGAAGACTACAAATTCAAGCCTGGGAAATTTAGCAAAACCTTGTCTCAAAATATAAAAAGATGAGAATATGGCTCAGTGCAAAGGTGCTGGCTTCAGTTCCTGCTATCATTGATTTTTAAAAGCCAGTAGTATCAACAATACCAGAAAACAAATTCAAACTATAAGAATTTAATATGTGTAGGGCAGATCAAAATAATAGCATAAAGAGGAATCACTTTTTTAATAAATAGTGGAACAGCCACAACATTCAATTGAATGAAAGTTTGCCTTTGATCTATACATCACACCATGCACTGTTGTAAACCTCAGCAGGAGCTAAACATAAAATACCATCATGACTACACAAAGCTAAAAAAGAACAGATTGTCATATTTATGCCAGCTGTGGAAGATAGTGCAATTCATCGTTCTGAAGGAGACAGAGGATATCAGAATTAAAATAGATATATTAAGAATGCATTATATAAAACTTTTAAATAGCATAGTCTGATTTTGGATAGCAAGAATCAAACTTTTCCCAAATGAGTATTTGTTGGGTTCCTTTAACATTTAACTATATTTTAAGCAGAGATTTAATTATATAAGCTAAAACAATTTTTCGCAGTCTAAGAATTGATCCGAGTGTCTTTGCACTGAGCTATGTTCTCCAACCTTTTCTTCCTTCCTTTCTTCTTTCCTTCCTTCCTTCTTTCCTTTTTTTCTTTTTTTAAGACAGGGTCTTGCTAAGTTGCTAAATTACCCACATTGAGCTTGAACTTGGAATCCTCCTGCTTTGGCTTCCCAGAGTGATAGGATCACAGACATTTGCCACTGCATCTGGCCATTTAATACACATTAAGACAATGGGCACACACAACCTGGCTGGGCTTCAAGGTTTTACATCCTAGAGGTCACTGTCATATAAGGGGGTGTACTGGCAAATTCACTCACTTTTGTGGGGACTGTGGAGTAAGTCTTTTCCTGTCATTTCTGGGCATTTATTTTATCTTGAGTGTGTCCTCTTTAGGAAATCCAAGCCCATGCATATCAGTCACATTAAATTACACAAGGGAACTTGTGCACTGTTATCAATTAAGCATTGGGTAAGGCTCAAAACCAACTGCTTGGAGCATATTCTCACTATGGTGTCCCAGGCAACTGCACCATAACAAGTGAATACATCATGAGGAAATAATGTCATTATAAATAGTATCAGCATGAATCACAAGTTTTGATCGCTGCTCTCTGAATTTACATCTGTTAGGAATGTAAGAAGTTATCAAATCTCATTGGTGAATCATTTTTTCTGATTTGTAATGTTTAATTGATTTTAAAAATTAACACAATTTATTCTTTAAGAGTGATTTTAGGTTCACAGCAGAACTGAGCAGAAAGCACAGATACATTTCCAGTCCCTATATATATATACATCTCCATCACTATTAGCATCTTACAGTAGCATGGTACATTTGTCCTAAACTGATGAACTGCGCTGACACATCATTAACACCCAACACCAATAGTTTACAGTAGGCTTCACTCTAGGTGTTGTGTATTTTGTGGTCTTTGACAAATGTATAGCGACATGTATCCATCCATTGTTATACATGTATAAGGACATGTGTTTACTATAACATCCTGCAGAATAGTTTCAGTACCCTAATAATCCTCTGTGCTCTGTTTATTTATCCCTTCCTCCCTTAGACCTTGGCAACCACAAATCTTGTTACTGTCTTTAAGGTTTATCTTTTCCAGAATGTCACACAATAGAAATGATAAAGTATTGAAGCCTTTTGATTGACTTCTGTTATGGCTTATATCTAGCTATCCCCCAAAACCTCATTCACTCACGGGTGGGGCTTTTGGAAGGTGGCTGGATCATGGGTGTGTGACACTGAATCAGTGCACTGATTAGTTTAGCACAGTTCTGGGTGTAGATGATGGACTTAATGAAGAGGCAAGACCCATACTGGGTATGAGTATCACCCATAGTCATGTAGCCTGGACGGAATAAAAAGGGAAAGAAGGAAGGCTTGCTGCTTCATGCCTGCCATGCCATGAACTGTTCTTCTCTGAGATGCCCCTTTGCCGTGCTGCCCTGCCTTGATGCCACCTCTACAAACTGTGAGCTAACATAAACTTTCCTTCCTTTAACTTGTGGCTGTCAGGTATTTTGTCTCAGCAATGAGAAAGTGACCAAGAAAACTTCTTACACTTAGCAATATGCATTTAAGTTTCTTCCATGCTTTTTCATGGTTTGATAGTGTCTTCTTTTTAATGCTAAATAATATTCCATAGTTTGAGTGTGGAGCAGTTTATCCACTCATCTAATGGAAGACATCTTGGTTTGGCTCCAAGTTTTGGCAATTATGAATACATTTGTCATAAACCTCTGTGTGCATGACATCTTTTGTGGGGACAGAGTTTTCATGAATCAATCTTGAAACAAAAATTTCTCAGTATTTTTTTCACAATACTGTAATCTTATTTTAAATATAATGCTTTTTCAGGTTGCAAAGTAAACTATTATAAAACCTGTGACCTTTTGCATTTGCATTTGAATCAAAATTTTCTGTATAGCATGCAACCAAAACAAAAATACAGAAATAAATTGGAAGCTAATACTTGTGTGACTGCAATTATTATCAATTATTCCAGATTTCAAGCTCTGCATTCATCAAAACCTCACTCATTGTCTTTGAATTCTCCTTTGTTGTCTTTGAACCAAGTAACCGTTAATAAATTTGAATTTGTAAAATAAATATAGCAATAAAACACAGCTTTCCCACTCTTTTACGTAGCAGGACTTTTGTTGGAAAAGGATTTCATTGTTTAAAAATAATTTTTTAAGTTTAAAAATTCATGAAATAAGCAAACAGAGTAACCAATCGGGGCAATTTCATACAGGTTCATGACTTTAGAAGGCTTATTGGAGACTTACAGGATACTGTACTGAAGCTCTCACGTACAGGATCACAACGCTGAATTTCATCACGGGTTAGCGTTTGGTGCTTTGGGGTAGGGCTTTCTTTCCTCCTCTGAGAAGTCACTCTGTGGGTCAATAGGA
The DNA here is from genome assembly GCA_004363535.1 of Dasyprocta punctata. Classification (NCBI taxonomy): domain Eukaryota; kingdom Metazoa; phylum Chordata; class Mammalia; order Rodentia; family Dasyproctidae; genus Dasyprocta; species Dasyprocta punctata. Next base: position 16,438 of record RJWM01007382.1, read on the forward strand.
ATGTTAGATCTGCCAATTCTGCTCCAAGACACAAGGATGCTTTGATCTCCATCCAAGGCCATATTCCCAGTTACTAAGTTAACAGTAAATGTGACACACAACTGGAACAGATTGTCTCTTGGTGGGCAGCAGGTTCCAAGCAACAACTTCTAGAAGGTGTGCTCAGATCTTTAATTAACATTTGACTCTGCACATCCCTTTCCTGCTGATTGACTAAAACTTGATTTCAGTTCAGTGGCATTTTAGTTTAGTCAAGGTCACTCTTAAACTCCCTCTGTAGCTTAAAGGAATATAGTGGCAAAACCCATATACAGAGAGTGGGGGAAAATGGCAAGACATCTAGTCCTCAGTTGTCATCATCAGACCCTGTAGACACCTGCCTTCTCATCTGGTGTCCAGTTGTATTGGCGATAGAGGCTCCTCATTCTGATCAATCCTGAGGCCTCTTCAGGGTCTGCTCTCTCAACTTTTCCCTTGTCTCTCTTGAGGGGTATAGAAAGCATGAAACTACTACTTCCTTGGGGAATGAGAAGCAGAACATTCTTTTAGCCATTTCTAGTCTATACCTGTGCCATGCTAAATGCACGTGGAATTTTATAAGGTCTGTCATTTCCCTGAGTTCCTGATGAGAAGTGAGGTTTAGGCCCCCTCTTAGCTCATAGTCTCAAACTTTCCTGGGGGCTTATCTCCCATCCTACTCCATTCCCTAGAAGTGACCCCTTCTTATCCTCTAGTGGTTCTCCTCCTCTTTCATCAGAGTGAATCAAATTGTTGGGGACTGGTGAGGGTGGAGAAGTTTTATGTGACTGATCATAATTTTCTTCCATATCTGCTGTTCATGCACATATTTTATGCCCTCAGCCTTTCAGGTCAGGTTCTGATTTTTAAACATTTTTTTCTTAGAACTACTGTGCCTGAAATTTCAAAGGTCTAATTTTTCAACCCGAGAGCTAGGAATTGTTCTCTTTGTTTACTTTTCAACTCTAATGATAATCCCTAAAGAAACAAATGTTTTTGCCCCATGAAACAGTGATACAAATAATAAACAACCAACACATCAGGAAACTAAACAATATACTTTAAATATATATTATCATAACATGCATACATATATAATAACATATCTATTGTGTTAGAAGATAAAGTAACTTTTGAAAAAATAAAGGGGAAAAGAACTGTAGGGGTGGGTTTTAATTACAGTTTTAAGGAAGGAAGTGAAGGAAGTCTATTTGAGTTGGGACCTAAAAAGAAGAGGGAGAATTGTGAAATTATCTGGACACAAGTACAAGGATCCTGAGGTGGCAGATACAAGGAGCAATTAAACGAAGATACAGAGCATGATCAACTGGAACCCATGGATGAATGAGGCAGGAACAGTAAGAAATGAAGTCAGAGAGGTAATAGAAAGAGGCCAGAGTGTAAGACCTTAAGAACCATTTTAATAAATTTGACTTTTTCTCTAAATGAAATGGGGAGACTTTGGAGAGTTCTGAAGAGAATAACAACATAAACTGAGTTACTTAAAGGAATCACTGTAATTGCTTTACAGAAAAATCGATTAAAAAAGGGATAAAGGGTAAAACAAAAGCAATCAGTCAGGAAGATATCGCAATATTGTGAGCAGTATATGATGGTATTTGGAGCTAGGCAGTTAAAAGTTATCTTCATTATTTTTATGAAATGTTAGCATTCATCTGTATTATTGTTTTCTTGTATGCAGTTAGTCGATTTTCTGTGATTAATTTCAAGACTTTCTGTTTTTGTCCAACTACAATGTGTCTAGATTGAGGCTTTTTTTTTTCAATTTGTCCTTCTTAGGGTACATTAACTTTTTTGGGTGTGAAAGTTGATGTCATCCACCAACTATTAGTCTTTCGATTTTTTTTCTGCCCTATTAATTCTCTTGTTCCTCTAGGACTGTAATTATACATAAGAAAAACTTAACACTTCTGCAAAAGTCACTGAAGATAAGCTTGTTTTTTCCTAATCTTTTCCTCTTTGTTCTTCAGATCAAATAATTTTTATTGATTTAGCTTCAAGCTTAATTATCCTTTCCTTTGACATCGCCAATATGGCAAATATATAATTCGCACATTGTACTTCATAGGTCTAGAATTTTGTTCTATTTCCATAGTTTCCATTTTTTCTGCTGCAGTGAGAACCATGGTTTAAGGCTGAGGACCACCCTCTTATGTAAGCAGCTTGTCCAAATTACAGGAAAAAAAACCTTTTACTGGTAATGTGAAGAAATTGGAAAATATTATCAAAATTAAAAGCAGTCAACAGAAATCATTTCGCAGATTACTCAGAGGTTGGGATTAGTAGACGTGGACTTTAAAGCTCTTGTCCGACACATATTTAAGGCTACAAAGGAAAATACGGTCACACTGAAGAAATGGATGAGTGATCTCAGCAGATTCACAAGTAATTGCATGCCATTTTAAAAAATCAATCTTCAAAGAAATACACACAAAAAACATTGGTATTCACAATATAAAATTAACAATGTATGTCATGCAATAAAAATTCTTTCAATATCTAAAGAAGCAGGAAAATATAATCAGGAGAACCATACCAATATAAACAGATACAGAGATGACTGAATTATCAGATAAGCATCAAAATAGCTCTAAAGTATTATAAATATGTTCAAGGTTGTAAAGGAAAATATGAATATAATGAGAGGAATGAACATATAAAAAGACAAAGTGAATATCAATAGATGAAAAATATATCTGAAATGAAAGTACACTAGATATCATTAATAGCAGATCAATGCAATGAACAGTGAGTTTAAAGACACAGCAACAAAAACTAACACTTGGAAAACAAGAGGAAAAAAACCTGAAAGAAAAGAACAGACTCAGTGACCAATATAACTACACTTAATTGGAATCTCAAAAGAAGAGACCAGGGAAAAGGAAGAGATCAGGAAATGCAGAAAAAATTAATGAAAGTAAGAGCTGAAAGTTTTCCAAATTTAGTAGAAGCACAAATCTGTAAGGCCCACAATCTCAACATACCCCAAGCAAGATGAACAAAAGAGAATTACACCAAAACATACTGTAACCAAATTGCTGAAACTGCAACATCCCAGCACCGCAAAAACAAAAACAAGAACAAGAAGAAACTTTAAAACACAGGTGTATTGGGTAATACTATGTCCCCCCAAGTCCTCATATACTTTTGATGGGGCTAAGTCCAGTGCTTGCTTGTGTTCAGTTTGTTGTCTAGTGCCTGGATTAATAATGTGAGTGCTGCACACACCCAGGAGTGGAGCTGAGATACAGTGTAAGAGAGGGTGGGTCTTCCTCTTGCGCTTCCGCCTTCTCTTGCACGTGCTCTCGCTCTCTGTCTCTTGCCAGCTCCTTGCTGCTTGCAGCTGCCATGAACGGCAGCCCCGCCATGCCATGCTGCCTGGAGTCAACTAAGTATGGACTGAAACTCCTGAGAAACTGTAAGAAATACACCTTTCCTTCCCTAATTTTGGGCATCAGGTATTTTGTCACAGCAATGAGTAAAAAGTAACCAAGACAACAGGGAAAAAATAATTCATATTATCCAGAAGAGTCACAATGAGAATGGCAAAAAGCTTTTTGTCTGAAATTTATGCAAGCCAGAAGACAGTTGGAAGATATTTTTAACATGCCCTGTTTAGAGAAATAAAGCGAAGCTCACTGCCAGTGTCCGTTTAATTTTCAACAATTGAAAACTACTATATTTTGTAAATGGAAGGACAGTTACTAAAAACAGAATGCTATAAACAGAAAGAATGATGTCTTTTATTTCCAGACTATTGATACATTAGCAAAGTGTAACATAACATAATAAAAGCTAGATATTTTGTTGCAAACTTCGGGAGTGAGTTAGAATGTAATTCCTGAGTTATTTCAGGATAAAAGCCATAGCCACAGGTAACACTAACAAATATTCATGGGGCAAATGAGAAATAAAGTGTTGAATGGGTAAAAATAATGTCAAACTCCCTACCCTCTCCATCTTTAAAAAAATGAAGACAAAACAAAGGTTTTTTTTTTTTTTACACAAACAAAAGCTGAGATAATTTATTGCCAGTATATCTGCATTTTTAACAGAGCATAGCATATTTTTTTGGTCCTAGGGTGCAAACCATGGGTGTATGAAACCTACATTTATTCTTTAAAATATTTATTAATTATTAATTTTAATTTTACGAGTTTTATTATGTTAAGCAATGAGTGGTTAACAGGAAAAATATCAAGAAAGTACTGCATTTTAATATATATTGTTTAAGAAAAAGCATCAAAATTTTCAATATCATCTGGCTTTTGGTGTACAAAGTCTAAAAAAGAACAACAGAAATAAATTGCTATATGAACTACAATGAAAATGCCAATAGCAATCTACAAAAAAATAATCTTTACTTCAGTTTTCACACTTAAGGCAGTCTTGACACATGACCACAGTATATTTCATACACATGTATTGCTTACACTGACAGCACGTGTGTTTTGCTGGACTTTTTGTTGGACATACTTGACATCTTGCTGGTCTTGCTGTTTTGTCAGGAGGTTCTTATTATATTATGCACTGTATAGTTAACTGGAACATAAATTATCAATAAAATACGGTATTAAATTCTTAATATGTATTTCACATTTTGAATAAACATCAACATTTTTACATCAGCTATGTACTTGCTTATAAAAACTAACAGATGACATCAGAAATAAATTCCTGTATGAACTACAATGAAAATACCAGCAGCATTCTACAAAAAAATCTGCACTTCAATTATCACACCTAGCTAATAATAAAATAGGATGTCAATATAATAAAATACCAGATGCATAATGAGTGCTTAGAATAGACATCAACATTTGCACATTAGTAGTTACTTGCTTACAAAACCTGAGATATCATTAGAAATAAATTCTTATATGAACAATGAAAATACCAACAGCATTCTATAGAAAAAAAACCTTACTTTGATTATCATACTGAGTAATAATAAAATAAAATGTCAATAAAATATCAAATGTGTAGTGAGTGCTTCGAACAGACATCAGTATTTTCACATCAGTTGTATACCTGCTTACAAACCTAAGAGATAATATCAGAAATAAAAACCTATGTGAACTACAATGTAAACACAAACAAAAGTCTACCACATTAATAATCTTTGCTTCAACTGTCACACTCAAGGCAGTGTTCACACATGACAGGTTCATGTTCCACGTATACAACTTACTTACACTGACAGCAAGTATGCTTAGCTTTCCTTTCTTTGTGGCAAACCATTCTTGTCACATCTCTTCTCTTTCTGTTTAGTCAGGAACTTCCTACTACATTCTATAATGTGTGCTTAGCAGGAAAATGAGATGTTGATAAAATAAAGTATCAAATGTGCAATGAGTGCTTAGAATAGACGTCAACATTTTCATATCAGCTCTATTTTTTTTACAAAATCTAAGAGAACGTCAGAAATAAAAAAAAAAACCCATGTGAACTTACAATGAAAATACAAACAAGTCTATCACAGAAATGATCTTTGCTTCAATTGTCACACCCAAGGCAGTCTTCATACATGTTTCATTTACAAGTATTGCTTACACTGATAGCTCATGTTTCATTTTCCTGTTTTTTCTTGTAGGGGACAGTTGACATCTTTTTTGTTTTCCTGTTGTCTTAGTAGGTCTTGGGGATGTTGTGCCTACCTATTCACCTGTCAGCTCACCAGTGTGGTCCACAAATTTTTATGTAGTTCCCTGGGCAGAAATATTGAGTTTTTCCTCTGTTGTAAAGGATTTCTTATGAGTTCCAGTCCCAATCCTCTAAGAAAATTTCTTCACAGTATTTTGCACTTGTTTTCTTCTTTGTAAACTATCAAACTATTTATGGCACATACGTTTAGGAGTGAGTAAGACATAATCATTGGTTAATGCTTTGGATTTCAAGTGACATCATAGTTGCTGCACAACTATGTACCTACTCTGCCTTTGGTTTTGTTGTAGAAAGTTTCCTCCTCAGGCTTCCATTTTGTCCAGGTTTCCCTATCAATATTTCCATTATGGTGCAATGTTGACATCAGCAGTACAAATTTGTTTTTCCTTGCCACATAAGAAGCCAATGTAGCCCTTTTTTAAAATCCAAAGATTGAACTACACAATCCTCTGTTTTGAAATTACAACATTTCATTTGGAATTTCTGCTTTGTTCCTGTGTACAGTTCCTTTGCTTGTGTACTTGTGCTCTGTTAACAAATGTAACATCAATTGGAAATTGGTAAACCAGTTGTCAAACATCACATTCCCATAAGTTTGGGAGATGGGAGCAACAAGTCTGTTCACAGCATCATTTGGTTTATTACTATACAAATAAGGACCCAATGGGTGACTTCAAGGATAAATGTCTAAATTGAAAGTGTAATAAGTCTTAGGATCTACAAGGGCATAATTTTTTATGCCGTATTTTGACCCTTTGTTCTTCCATAAGTATTTTACATTTCTGTGACTACCATGAGAAATCCCTACTAAATACAGCAGACCTATGAATGCTTTCAGTTCAGCTAGTGAGGTATCCTAATAAAAACATTTTTGAATATGGTTATTGGTGCATACAGAACATTTTACTTGCATCTCATCCTTTGTGTAATTCACAGCATTTTATAGCATTTTGTCTGTTACAATTTCCAACACTGAATGGCAGTGATGGGATCCTCTCCAGTATGTTTCACTCTTGCCAAGATCCTCACTGTATTTTCAGACCTAGTTATAACATTGGATTGTTCCATTTGGTTGTGTGAATTTTGACTAGTCAAATATGTACTCACATTGCTGCCTTCTTTGTCAGCTGAATGAAGGAGGTCTGGATTTCCTGTATTTGTATCAGCCAATTCTTGCTTCGTTTCACTGTCACTGGAACTTTGGCTTATATGGCCAATGTCAAAGTCATCATCATCATCATCATCATCATCATCATCATCTACCCACACCACTCTTCTGTCATGAAAACATGTATTTTACCATAATGGATCATCTTCATTTTCCATGCATGAGTAATCTGATGATTCACTTTTGACCTTCTCCAAAACTTGCAAATCTGGTTATTCATGTGCCCTTGTACTGAACTGGGCTATTTCTACTAGAAAAATCAAAAGAAAAATTTTTAAAAAACAGATCCTGGGCCGGGAATTTAGCTCAGTGGTATAAGTTCCTGTCTGGCAGGTGTGAGGTTGTGAGTTCGATCCCCTGTACCCCTCCACCCAAATCCTATAGTAATATACCCTTTGTGATGCTCAGGTAAACATACACAAAAACTGTTCCACATGCACCATGTGGGTGTAAATCTCTACAGAGGTCCTTTTCTCATCCTTGTTGCAGTCCAGGAAGTTTATATGTGTAATCCCATGAAAACATTATTGGAATCCTGGTGAATTATTTCCAATCTACCACCTCCAGTGCAATCCATGGTGAGAATAAAAACACTAAGACATATTTACAGTTAAGGGCAGCCAAGGGGTCCTGAGTCTGGTCCAGATGATGGTTCATGGAACAAAGACCTTGACCCATGAATTTATTAATTTGTGAAGAAGGGAGTGACCAGAGGATGTGTGATGGTGTGAATAGTGGGACTTATATTAGTATTGAGAGCTGAGCTAGCTAGGAGGTCAGAAAGCACCTCTGCAATATGTGGAGAGAAGGGTATGCAGAAAGACTAATCTGCATAACACAATTAAGGTAGCATTTAATGTTTGGGGACTGGTGCTTCAGTTTTTGATGTGTAAACTTTAGTGCCTTGGGAAGTCACAGCCTCTTGTCTTGAGGCTCAAACCCAGTTGACAGTCCTGGAGCATTGGCTCTGCCATCTCGATGGGCTCAACCATTTAGAGGGAGACACTGAGGTGAGGAAACAGGGCTGTTACATGGCTTCAAAGATTATGCATCAGTACTTCAGTGAGCCCTATTTACATTGCTTAGAGCCAATTGAAGGGAAAAGCAAAGAGCTTAGCCAGCTCTGTATAAATCAGTACATGGAGATAGGGCCAGGTTTGGCTAAAGTGGAGGTAATTTCTCTGTATTCAAGGGGAGCCATCCACCTGGTCTTCTACAAATCTTGGCCTGACACTTTTGCACACAGGCACACATCTTGCCTTTCATTGTATCAAGTGGTAAGCACAAAGATTGTTTCTTGTATCCCTCAGTGAAAGGTATTGAGATGCATGACCAGCTACTATTACATTAAAAATTTACAGTAGAAAAGAAGGGATGTGTTTGTGGGACACACTGTTATGCTCCCAAAAGAAAAAAAAAGGTGAAAGGAAATACTTCAGGCAGCAAAAAAATAATGTCAAAGAGAAATCTAGACCTGCAAAAATGAAGAACATCTGAAATGGGTAAACTTCTTTTTTTTTTTTTTTTTTGTACTGGGGATTGAATTCAACCTCACACCTGTCAGGCAGGCATTTAAACCACTGAGCTAAATCCCCGGCCCTATTTTTTGAGACAGGGTCTCACTATGTAGTTCAGGCTGGCCTTAAACTCACTTTGTAGCCCAGGCTGTTCTTGAGCTCACAGCGATCCTCCTGCCTCAGCCTCCCAGAGTGTTGGGATTAAAGGCGTGTGCCACCACGCCCTGTTGTGGGTAAACCTTTTTTTTTTAATTTAGTTGTCATTTTATATTCCACCACATTCTTAACATTTTACAAGAAGTGAGATTATCTGAAGGCATACTGTAATGTGATAGAATGTATTCTATAAAACTTTGAGCAACTGCTAAAAAAAAAAAGAGATGCACTAATAAGCCAATAACAGAGGGAAAATGAAATCATAAAAGCAACTCTATTACTCCAAAAGAAGGCAGGAAAAGAAGTTTGAAAATGAAACAAGAACAAATAGAGCAAATAGAAAACAGCAAGAGGGTAGATTCAAACTCAACCATACCAATAATTATTTCATATTCAAATGGCCTAAATACTCCAATTAAAAGATTGTATAGTCAAATTAGATAAAAAAGAAAAATAACTACCCAATTATATGATTTCTAATAAAAATTCACTTTAAATATGAGGGCACAGAGCCAGCCATGGAAGTGCATACCTGTAATACCTGAACTTGGGGAGGGTGAGGCAGGAGAATCCCAAGTTTGAGTCCAGCCTGGACAATTTAGTAACTTAGTGAGATCCTGTCCCAAAATAAAAAAAATAAAAACGGTTGGAGATACAAGTCAGTGCACAAGCTATAGGTTACCCAGTACAGAAGGAAAAAAGAAAGAAGAAAAAATAAAGAATAGAAAAAAAAAAAAGGACCCAGGTTAATAGTAAAATCATGGAGCGTAATAAACCACATAACCAGTGATAAAAAGATTTGATGAGTTATTAAATTTTGTTCATCTAAAATGCAGACTTTTGGCTCAGGAAAAATTACTGGAGAGTAAAATTTTTGAAGTTGTATACTTCTCTTTAAGCATTAATCATTTTAAATGAAAGATAAATATACCAACATTAGAATAGAAATAAAATATGAGCCTCCAAAATGAGCCATATGTGAAATTGTAACGCTTGTTTTTTTTTTTGGATACAGGGTCTCATTATGTAGCTCAGGTTGACCTCAAACTTACTGTGTATACCCAGGCTAGAATTGAACACCCTGGGCTCTTCCTGATTCAGTCTCCTGAGTGCTAGGATTGCAGGCATGGGCCACGAGGTCTCGCAAAATTTTAAGTTTTCTTTTTCGGTACGTGGCACCTCGCGCTTGCCAGGCAGGCACTCTGCCAGTGAGCTATATTCCTGACCCCTTTAAGTTTTCCAATAGCCACCACATTCTAAAAAGTTAAAAAGAGTAACAACAGATACACATTACTATGCATTTGTCAAAGCTCACAGCATGTACAATACCGAGTGAACCCCGAGTAAGATATGGACTTTGGACTTTGGTTGATGATATGTACAAGAAGGATGGTCGTTTTTAACATGCGTTCCTCTTCTGTGAGGAATGGACCACAGAGTGGGGAAGACTATGTAAATGGAGGCAGGGGGTGTATGACTTGTCTACTCTCTACTCAATTTTGCTGTGAACCTAAAACTCTTCTAAAAAGTGAAGTCTTTTCAAAAAAAGTAAAGCCAAACAAGTGAATCTATTGTAATATATTTTACATTCTTGTCGTTATACTGTCCTGAAGGGATGCGGCACATTTCAGTTAGGACTACTCACCTTCCAGGTAAGAGCTGTGCATACTGTTACCATAATACACAGTCTAGACTTTGACTTTCTTTCATGAGAAGGAGGGGAAGTAAGGTGGAAGAGAGTCCAGCCAATGAGTCCTGTGGCCCAAGAGGAAGGAAGATCTCTTTAGAGTGGTAACATTACTCATGTTGTCAAGTACTGTGTTAGACATTTTAAGTACAGTTGCGTTCTTTAATCTTCTCAAGGCCAACATAAAAGTAAGGAAAGAACAAAGACTTAAATGCCTTTGTTCACAGTCACAGAGCTAGTTGGAGTGAGAAGCAATTTAGATTTGAATATGTTAAGCCCCTGCACTTTCCATTACATTATATTGCTGCTCTCTGTTCCATGGGGAAGTTAATTGCTTCAAGGGGTCTAAACGGAGGAAACCAGAAATAAGCTATGGGCTTTATCGCTGAACAGCAAGGTAATTCCAAAATGGATGTGCTATATGTTGGGATGGAGGTGGGGATTTCGAGAGAAAAAGACACACCCACATAATGAATTAGTTTTGATTGCTAATGGACCCTCTCACGTTCCGCAGTAGCTTCTGTGATAGGGGGAAGGTGCATTTTCAAACTGTGTCCCACTCTCCTCCCCACTCCCCGTGCTGGGCCAACCTAGTCAAAGCCAGGGCCACTCTAGGCAAAGGCTCTCTCGTGCCCAAACTGTCTCTTGAACAAAGTCTGAACTCAGTCTGACGTTCTAGGCTGTCAGTGTCTAGTTACCCAAGCACCCTCAACACTTTTCCTGAGAACAGATGCTAAGAGTAGAGGAAAAGCACCCACTGTACATGTGAATCTGCGCCTCTGGCCCTGGTCTGAGGTTCAAGTCAAAGGCAGAGCCCTTCAGCTTTTGGAGGAGGCCAGGGGACTCCACCTCTTTGGATTTGAGACAGCGCTCGCAGAAAGAATACTGAACTATCACTGAGGGACCAGAATGGGGAAAGCCCCAGTGGTTCGGCCTTGACCTAGCCCTGGGGTCTCAGCCGAACTTCAGCGTGGTCTTGGCAAGTCAGTCCTCTCTCTGATCCTCAGTGGCGCCACATGTAAACCACAGGCGTGGCAGAGGCGTTTTCAGAGTCCCTCCAGCTCTGACAGCCCAGAGGCCGTCTCGCGTCCAGGAAAACGCAGCCCGAAGCCAACTCACAGCTGGGCCACAACAAAGAGCCGGGGTCCCGGGCGCATTGCCGCCCCCCGGGAGGTTTCGGAAACTTTGTGCGGTCGGAGGCGGGGCGTGAGCGAGCCGCAGCCAATCACCACAGGCCTGGGGCGCCAGGGGCGGGGCCAGGCGCCAGGGGCTGCGGCGGCCAAGTGGGTCCGAGCATCCCGCAGCTCCGGACCCGCCCGGCCCGGACATGGCGACCGTCCGGGCCTCGCTGAGAGGCGCGCTGCTGCTTCTGGCCGTGGCGGGGGTCGCGGAGGTAGCCGGGGGCCTCGCTCCGGGCAGTGCGGGTGAGTAACCGCTGGAGCGCCGGTTCGGGGCGGTCCGGAGTGGCCGCCTCAGCGCTCCAAGATGGCGCGGGGCAGGGGGCGGGGGTGCGCGCGACCCCAGACCCGGGCCGCGTCCGGTGACCCTGGGTGCAGAGGTCGGGCCGTCCAGCTGGATGGTGCCGAGGCGGGGCCAAAGAGGGCCCCTCCCCACTCTAGCCCTCTCGCCCGAGGAGCTGCTGAACCCCTGGTGGCAGCGACCCAGGTCGGAGGCCTTGCTCTGTCACCTACCAGACGCGGACCCCCTGCTCGGCCCTCACCCCCTTGCATGCAGGCATTTTCGCGAGGGTCACCACCGCTCTGGCCAGTTACTGTTACTGGTTGCTTGACCCGCTGCGGGTTTCAGCCTCGGACCCTTGGAGGGTCCCGCAAACCGCCTGGCGGGGGTCCTGTATGACTGACAAGTCCAAGCGCGGGACCGTACAGATCAGCGAGCCCTGCACTCTGGAGCTGGTGGGCTTGAGAGTTGTGTTCTTACCCTAGTTTTAGGAATAGAGCCAAGAATGCATAGGAGACTGTTCGTGCTTATGACTGTCTCCTATTGGGTAGGCTTTCAGATTCGAGGCCAACTCCTGCCTTACAGGAGTGCTCAGGCTAGGAGTTCGGATAGGACCGAAGCTCGAACTCAAGGCAGAAATGTCCAGAGGAGATGCAGAACTGTGGGTGCACAGAGGGAGAGAGATGGCATCTACCTAGGATGGGGGCAAAAATGAGTGATGCCTCCTAACTCTACTAGTCATCAAAAGATGGCTGGGATTTAGTGCTACAAAAATGATGAAGTGCACTGCTTACAGGGAGATACATCTAGAAAAAAATCAATCCTAGCAAAGTTTTAAGGTAGCCTACAATGTTAATAAACCAGAGACATCAGGGCTGGGGATGTAGCTTAGTGGTAGAGCACTTGCTTAGTATGTGCAAGGCCCTAGGTTCTATCCCCAGCACTGCATAAATAAATAAATGAATGAATGAATGAAAGAGGGAATGCTGTGCGTTATTGGCCTGCTTACCTTTCTGGGCCCCATTTTCTAAGTTAAAAGAGATTGAAATAGAGCACTTACAAAGATATGGCCTATAAACTACTAGTTGTGCATTCTCATCCCACAACGAATCCGTTCTGTGAGAGATACACTGCAGTAGATTGGTGTGGTTAAGAGCACTTGAGCAAATTATTTAGCCTTAATTTTTTGTGCTTTAATATCCATATTTATTATATATGGCATCACCTAGATTTTATTATGAGAATTAATTGAGGTAATATACATAAAGCATTTAGCATAGTACAGTAAGCACTGAATTGTTAGCTATTAAATGTCTTTGGGAAACATGGTACATTATATCACACTTTGTAAATTCACAAAACACATTAGATTCACAATAACAGGGCAAAGGATTCCTGTGGTAAAGAAAGATACTTATTGCCTGGGAGAATGAGAATGGCTGCTAAGTAGTGTAGGGTTTCTTTTAAACATGAAAATGTGCTAAAATTTATAGTGGTTATAGTTGAAAAACTCTGAATATACTAAAAATCACTGAATATATACTTTAATGAATTTCATGATATGTGAATTATATCTCAATAAAATAGTTACAGGAAAAAAAACTTATTTGCTTATAAAACTCTTTTTCTTTGTTACACCTAAAATGCTTTTAGAAAAAACTGGCCTAGTTGATTTCTAACTGCCCTTCCTACCGTAAAACTCCATGACCTCTTATGGTTTGCATTGTTTGATGAAAAGAAAAATTTCAAGTTTGATCTCAAATTGAGTCTTGTCCCTTGTACTAAATTCTAGGAAGTATATATTGCCTTGTTATTTACATAAAGGACATTGAGTAATATAATGGACAAAGGCCTCCACTGTGAACTAAACAGAAATTGAGAACACAATTATTAAATTGTATTTCAATGAAGGCCTTGCTTGTATTGCTGCCCAGATGGTCTTCTTTCCCCTTCTATTCCCCCTTCTAAGGTTGGGCTTGCCTGTCCTCTCTGGTATAAAGCTTTACAGATCACTGACTCCTGCTGAGTATTCTGCTTGTTGGGAACAGAGGTAAGGAAATAATAAGACCTCCTCAGTGATTATTTCTTTGGAGAATGGAATGGAAACCTATGCCTCGGTCTCAAGAACTGTGTCTCATGGCACCTGACAGTAGGTCTGTTTCTATTTAAGGTGTTTTGTAATAGTACAAAGGAGCAAGAAAGATGTAACATTAAAGGCCAAATTTCATCAAGTTGACATTTAAGGAATTATATAATAGCCCAGAATCCTGAAAAAGAATGTAATGAATTTTAAGTTAGAAAAAGAAAATGCAAATCTGGAGGAAAATAATAAGAAGCAGATTCTTTTCACAGTGAATTACCTCTGTCCACACTATAGAAAGAGCTCTGGCTAGTGAGGGACCACACCTAGGAGAAAGTAGAAATATGTTAAGAAAGTAGATTTTATGTATTGTAAATGTTGCTTTGCTTTTAAAAGAGCAAAACAGATACTATGAGCTTTGTTTATCCAAAAATACTGATTATTCAGTGTACTGATTGAACAGTATGTCAGGAACTGTTCTAGGTGCGGAGCTGTTGGTCTTGAGCTTCCATTCTGGGGAAGGAAAATAGACAATAAATAGATAAATAAAATTGTTTATGGTTGTGATAAGTGTGCTATGAAGAAACTATTCCAGATGGTGACAGTTGTATGAGTGTTACAAGGTTTGGGGGAAATGGAGTCTCCTTCTAGAGGTGATTTCTAGGGTCTTCTTGTCTTAAAAATGAGCTGGATGAAATAAGCACAAAAGGTAGAGAGGTTTTATGTTATTAAAGGTAGGAAAAGACCCAAGTTTGGGCCAAGTTAAAGTAGGAAAAGAAATATACCCTGTCTCATGAGAGTAGACTACTGTGAGAGAACACAGTACTGGAGCATTGAAGGGCGACTGTCCATTTTGTATCTCCCACCCCTCAGGCTGACCTCAGGTATAGGTCATCCTATGGAACACTTCTCAAGCTCTTGCAAGAAGTTCACATGCAGGGGTTTGGGAACTTCTCTGTGTATGTGTCCTGGTACTTTGCAATTAACAGGTCATGCCTATTTCCTTAGCCAGTCTGCCACAGCCTAATCTTGTGCCTCATGAGTAGAGGGGAAATGGTTTCTTAACAGAGTTGATAAGAGCAGCCTCTTTGAGAAGGTGAAGTTTAGAGTTAAGATCTGAAAGCTGAGAATCAGGCAAAATGGTTCAGGTCTACAATTGTAGTTGCCTGTAATCTCAAAAAAATAAAAGATGTAGCTAAGTGCTGCCTGTCTTCAGTTCCTAGTTAGGGGTGGAGGAGAGGAGGGTAGATCTGAAAGCAAAGAAGGCGCTGTCCTTATGATAGACAAGGGTGGAGTCCAGGAAGAGCAAAGGCCTTAAAGCATAGGGACTAGAAAGTCTGTGTAGTTAGGACGTACCACATTTCCCCCAAAACAAATCATGGCTAGAAAATAATAAACTTAGAACACCAGAGATCAAAAATGCCACCCCCAATCCCCCTATCCTTATCTTACCTCCCTTACAGAGTAACCACCTAGCAAGAAAATTATGATGACAGGTAAGGCAAGTATAGGCTTAATGGGGCTGGCATTTTTGATCTCCAGTTTTTCAGGATGATTCTTTTTGGATTAGGTCTTATTTTCAGGGAAAGAGGATAGTGAGAAAAAAAGTAAGTTAGGGGCTAGATGATACTGTGCTTTGCAAGAAGCCACATGAGGATTGAGGATTTTATTCTGCATGTGGATAGAAACTAATAAGAGTTTTAAATAACAGAGATATGGTTTGATTTATATTTTAGATCACTTTTGCTGCTAAATGAAAAAATTGTAGCGGGTAAGAGTAAAAACTGTAACTACAAGGCCATTGAAATAGTCAAAGTAGAAATTAATAGTGACTCAGAGAATGGTGATGGAGATAGAGGAACGATTCAAGAGATATTGTTGATAGGCTGTAGGAAGTAAGAGAAAGAAAAATTAAGGATTATGCATGGTGGGGGGTTGTTTTGTTTTTAATTTTAGCAGTTTAAAGTTGATGCCATATATTGAGGTGGTAAAGACAGGGAAGATCAGGTTTTAAGAATGATGAGGTAGGAAGAGAATAAAAAATTCCATTTTTGGGTTTGGTGATTGTTTTAGTTACTTTTCTCTTGTTGGTGGGAGAAAATACCTGACACCCAAAGTTAAAGGGAGAAAGGCTTATTTAGCTCACAGTTTATAGAGGTTTCAGTCCATAATTGACTGGCTCTGAGGTAGAGTGGAACATGACAGGGGCAACAGTTCATGGTGGCAGAAGACAGCAAAAGCAACAAAGAGTAGGAGGAGACAATCTTCTTTCTGTTCCTTATATTGTATTCAGTCTACTGGGTTTAGAGTGGTGCCAATCCAATCAGTGGACTGATCCAGCAATCACCCATCCTTAATCTCGGCACCCTTAATCCCAGGATTGCACCACCAATCAATCACACACTCTAGATTCAGCCACCTCTGAAAAAGCCCTATGACCACATAAGGCTTTGGAGGAACATCTAGACACAAACCATAACAGAGATGTAGTACAGTGGTAGAGTAACTGTCTAGCACACAGTGTTGGGTTCAGTCCCTAGCACTAAAAAAGAAAAGTTAAGTTTTGTGTATGTTTTGATGGGTGTTAAGTGTAATTGCCCCTCGTCCATTGCTTATTAAATTAAATATACCTGTCAGTAATTCATTCAGCAAATATTTGTTAAGCTGTTAATAGTGCTTGACCCTGTGATAGCCACAAGGTATAAAATGATAAGCAAAAACAGACATGATCTCTGCTTTCATGGGGCTTACATTTTAAGGGAAATTTAGATATTAAATATCACCAAAAAATGTATAATGTCTATATTCCTAATATGTGATTATATTAGCACATAGCTATTAAGCATATCCTAAAATGAGACTATATTAGGTGAAAAAAATTATTGAATTTTATCAAACCGATAGCACGGGGCCGGGAGTTTGGCGCAGTGGCTTAAGCGCCAGCTTAGCATGCACGAGGTTGTGAGTTTGATCCCCGGTACCACAAAAACAAAAATAAACAGACAAACACATAGCACATATAAAACAAACACAGATAACATGAAGAGTACAAAAAAAATGTAATACTAAGCAACACATTCTGACCAAGGGATACACTATTGAGAGCCAGATTTCATATTTTTAGATCCCTTGTTTATAAATAGGAACCCTGTAGCAGAGTGGGGAAGGGAGTTATTCAAGAATACTGGCTATTAGCATATACAGGAAGATTTCAGAAGAGTTATTGGCTTTAGTCATTTCCTAATTATGAATAACTTGGTTACAGTACTTTTGACTCCAAGAACAGACCGAGATGGCTCAGATTACTGAGCTAGTTATGTAGCCTCTCACAGAAAATCACATGGAAAACCAAGAGTGGAAAATTCAGCTCACCTGTATCTCAGGAGGGTGCTGGGGAAACAGGAAAGTTGTCAGAAACAAGACTGTTTTCAGCAGAGACAGCTTGTCTGTTTCTCTCATCGCTTCTGTGCGCCTCTTGCATTTCCTTTCTCCACCAGCCAGTTTCCTTTATACTCAGTTTCTGTACTCCCATAAAACTTCAATTTCCCCAGTTCCAATTCTTTTTGACCTTATAATCAACTAGCTGCTTATCTCTTGTCTCAGTGCTTGATTGGCTCCAATTTGTGTTTTGACCTAAGCCAAAAAAATATGATATTTGCTAAAGTATGAATAAGTTACCAAATGATATGTGATATTGAGATGATACAGTGAGAGAAAACTTATTGTACTTTTTTCTGTTAAAAAGATATTGTATACTACTTTTTAACCAATGTACATTTTTTTTTAACTGAGTGCTGTGTTCAGTATGTCAAGAAGCTTTCAATCTGCGGGTACCAGTAGCACTCATGTGACATGATTAAAGTTCGTTGTTGAAGGTTCTAGTTCTAACTAGAATAGTAGGGTCTTAGTTAACCAAATGGTCTGAAGTTATTGGAGAAGAAACTCTTTACTAGGAGTTGAGGTGGGATTTAAGCTTTGAAAGGTACTATATATGAAATTTAGATCAGCAGGAAAGGGACACTGAATATTTCAGGCAGAGGTAAGTGTAGATTTCCCTTATTGAAAGGCATCTGAAGTTTTGGCAAGGAAAGGCTAAGAAAAGACTTGGAAAATTTAGAGTTAGGTAGCAAAAAGACATGGTAGGCTCTTGATTAAGAGAGACATCATGAAAATTCTGTTAAAAAAATTAACCTGGCAGTCATTTTGATACTACAATTGAAGGATTATAGTTGGTGAAGCTGTAGTCAGTGCAGTATGAGAAAAGCACTGGAAGATTTCTGTAATTTGCAAATGATTCAGAAAAAAATAAAAATGTTTATCTGTTTACACATAATCCGTTTATATATAGGCAGCTAGGTTGTATGACAGAATGTTAGCAATATGTGTAATCATTTTACTATTGTCTCTTCCTTGGTTGACAATATACTTTATACAGCTACTCACACATTCTTACATTGTTACAGGATAAATGTGACAGTTGCATGAATATATAAGATTGCAGTTGTTATTTTAACATTTTTAGCTGGTGTAGTGGTACACATCTATAATCCTAGCACTCAGGAGGCTGAAGCAAGAGAATTGTAAATTTGAAGCTAGTCTGGGCTATATAGCAAGACTCTCAAAAAGTAATAATGAATATTTTTGGAGTGGTTGTCATTTCTCAAGTTGTTTTGAAAATAAAAATATGATCAAAAATAGAATTTCGCATAAATACTAATACCAGATACTGAGTTAATCATGGTGGTACACACCTATAATCCCCGCATTTAGGAGGCTGAGACAGGAGGATCACCATGAGTTTGAGATTAGCCTGGGCTGCATAGTGAGTTCAAGGCCAGCCTGAGCTGCATAGCAAGATCCCGTCTCAAAAAACAAATAAATGAAGGCTGAGGCAGGAGAATCCCAAGTTCCAAACAGTGTGGGTTACATAGTGAATTCAAGGCTAGCCTAGACTGTACAGTGAGACCTTGTCTCAGCCTTCACCACTGTCCCTGAAAAGATCACATTAAAATAAGATCTATATATCTTTTATTTAGAGTGACTTTTTACCACAGTTTGTACCCATTTAGTTTTTTGCCCTTCAGTAGTATGGGAATGAGATATCTATCTTATCTATCATCTATCCACCTATCAGTGTTTATGTATATGTGTAGCTATCTATATGTGTATGTATGCATAGATATGTATATACTGTGTTTTAATAATTCTGTAGGAAAATTTTAGTTAGAAAGAATTTTTATTTCCTTTAGACAAGAAAACTAGTTTAATCCCAGCACTCGGGAGGCTGAGGTAGGTGGAGCGTTGTGAGTTCGAGGCCGGCTTGGGCTACAACGCGAGCGCAAGGCCGGCCTGAGCTACATAGTGCGACCCTGCCTCAAAAAAATCAGGGCCGGGAGTTTGGCTCAGTGCCTTAAGCACCTTCCCTGGCAGGCGCGAGGTTGTGAGTTCAATCCCTGGTGCTGGAAAAAAAAAAAAAAAAAGAAAACTAGGATGACTTCATATTACCTAAATTGAGATACAACTTTTGGGAAGCTTCTGTGGCAAAATGCCTTTTAATTTCAAAAAACCTATAATTCTATGAATATTTCTTTATTTTAGATTAGGGCATATATTTGCTTTTTGAAATGCTGGTTGGTCTTAGAAGTTGCATTCTTCTGCCTGTCTGGAGCATGTGCTTCCTGCTTACTTGTCTGTCTTTTGTACACACGTGGCCTAAACCAGCAGCCAAACTTTGATGTTCCAGATTATTGGATAATTCTGCTCATCTCTAGACTACAGTAATTCCTTCTTAAAGTCAACACGCACAGCCTTTGGTAGTCAGTTTTTTTTATTTTTATTAATTTTATAATCACAGACTCTTGGAATAAGATGCAAGGTACGACATGTATTCATTTATTTTTTGGTACTGGAGATTGAATTCAAGGCTACTCTGCCCTTGAGCTACATTCATAGTGACTCCCACCCACTGCAAATTCTTTTTTTTAGGCCTAGTCCTAATAAATTGGCCACACTGGCCTCAAACTTTCCATCCTCCTGCCTTAGCCTCCGTAGTAGCAGGGATTATAGGTGTGCACCACTATGCCTGGCTTGTATGTCTTTAATGAGAATAGCATCTACTTTTTATCATCTCAGTAGTGGGTTTTGAGCTATCTTACCTTTATTCAATTCCGTTTTATGAGAATAAGCAGTTTTCAATTATTAAAGAACAACTTAGAATCAAATTATAAAAACAAAACATTCGAAAGCAGTAAGCCACCCACCCCATGAATAAGCTGACTCAGTTAATCCATTTTAATTGCTCTAAAAAGGATGAAGACCTTTAATTGCTGGAGTAATTGTGTTTGAGTTCTTCCTCTCATCCTTAGATAAAGCATATGAGTTGATATTTATTTTTAGGCATTTATTTCTTGAAAAAATGTGCAGCAGTTATAGACCCTAATACATTTTTATTGTTTCAAAGGAAGGAAAACTACTAATAGTGTGATGACTGAGATTAAGAATACAATGTGGAAAACGTGATGGAGCAGAGGCTCCTCAGCTTGGTCATGGAGGGTGGCAATCATCTCAGGGGAGGAAATGTACTATTACAGAGGAATGTTTGGTGGAGAGTGGAAAAGGGATTATTACCAGAAGACTTCAGGCTGCTGCCTTCTTTCATCTTATTTTGTAAGAAACACCAGAAAAGGCTTTTGGAAAGACTAGAAGGAAATATGCCAGAATGTCAACAGAAGTTGTGGCAGGCCAGTGGAAGTATAGATCAATTTTCTTTTCCTTTTTCTTTTCCAAATTTTGTAATTTTTTAATGATTAAAAAAATTAATGTTGGAGATCACTCTGTAATATAACCTTCATCGCTAAATAGGGAAGAGTTTTTTAATTTATATTTTAAATAAAGCCATTGGTTGTTATTAGGGGTTTTTTGTTTTGTTTTTTGTTTGCGGCACGGGGGATTGAACTCACAGCCTCATGCCTGCCAGACAGGCGCTTAAGCCACTGAGCCAAACTCTTAACCCTAGCTTCTTGAGGCAGGGTCGCACTATGTAGCTCAGGCTGGCCTTGCGTTCGTGTTGTAGCCCAAGCCGGCCTTGAACTCACAGCGCTCCACCTACCTCGGCCTCCCGAGTGCTGGGATTAAAGGTGTGCGCCCCCACGCCCGGCTTTGTTATTAGAGTTTTAATTATGACACATTTTGTGTTATGACACATTTTGTGTTTCTGTTTTAGATAGACGTTTGCTCCAAGAAACTTTTTCAAAATTCCCTAGGCCCAAATCAGACTCCTGTCTGCCTGATTGTTTACTTTTTTACAAGCCTGTGTTTATTGGGACCATATGTTATTCTGAGTTATCTTTGCTTAAGATCAGCTGGACTTTCTGCCCTCATATGACTTTTATGTTAGAGGATAGTAGAAAGTGCCAACTTCTAAAGCACTTCAAAAGAGCACATCAATATTATGCAGAGGAGCCTTTTTTCTGCCTGCCCTCCCATTCTAATGAGGCTGGGGACACAACAGTCTTAGGAGAAGGAGATAATTTGGTGTGTCATTGCAGAAGGTGCAGGGCTGTTGTGAGGGAAGTCTCATGAGTGCTTGGGTCCTCCTTCAGATTAGAGCTGCTTAGAAAATAAGAACAATACGAGGCACTTTCAGTACTTACAGTTGAGGCACTTTTTGTTCTTTTGAAACATAAGCTCTTGGTTTTTTTTTTTGTTTGTTTTTTGTTTTTTGTTTTTTTTCTCGTACTAGAGATTGAATCCAGGTCTTCCACACTGAGCTACTTCCCCAGCCCTTTAAAAAACTTTTTTAAAACAAGGTCTCATTAAGTTGCTAAATTGACCAGGCTGGGCTTGAACTTGTGATCCTCCTACCTTAGCCACCCAGGTGAAATTTTTAAATATTCTTCAGAGCCGGGCGTGGTGGCGCATGCCTTTAATCCCAGCACTCAGGAGGCTGAGGTAGGAGGAGTGTTGTGAGTTCGAGGCCAGCTTGGGCTACAACGCGAGCACAAGGCCGGCCTGAGCTATATAGTGCGACCCTGCCTCAAAAAAAAAAAAACCAGGGCCGGGAGTTTGGCTCAGCGGCTTAAGCGCCTGCCCTGGCAGGTGCGAGGTTGCGAGTTCGATCCCTGGTGCCGCAAAAAAAAAAAAAAATAAATAAAATAAATAAATAAATATTCTTCAGAGTTCCTTATGTCAGAAGTTTAAAATTTCAAGAAACCTTTCCCCACAAAATTAATATTAAAAGCCAGTTCCACAGTAGTCTTTTATGAAACCAAACCGTAGTAATAATATCATAGACTCTATCATTATTTTGTGTAGAAACGATTTCCAGTTTCAAGCTTAGAATTCTTGTTTTGTAAGATTTTAAAAGGATATCTTACTCATTTATTTATTCTTTTTTGTACTAATGCTACTTTCAATCAAAAAAACTCTGCTTTTGTTTCATTTGTATACTGAAATTGTTTAGATTTTATTTGAATAGATTGTATTGCATTTATTGGTATTTATATGCATATGTGTGTAGGTTCATATATTTTAAAACTGTGTGTGTGTGTGTGTGTTTATTTAAGCCATTGTACCTGATCTACTTGCCTGAAATATAATATTCTCACTATACTCTTGCCAGTCCTAGGTAGCCCCTAATCATTTATATCCTTTTTCCAGTCTTTTATACTGTAGAATAGGTTTGTGCCCTTTCCATTGCTTACAGTGGAGTGGGGCAAAAATAACCTGGGTTCTTGTGTGTAACAAGGAAAGAACTGCCAGGCATACAGCTTGTACATAGTAAGTAACTACATTCATTGAAGGTCATGGGATGGTAGGAAGAACAGGGAGAAAGGTGAAGGGAAAAAGGATGAAGGGAAGAAGGGACTCGAGGGTGAAGGGAAAAAAAAAGGGCCTTGATAACTGAGGTTTCCAGTATTTATCGGATTAGATACCACTGATCTGAAGTACCTCCCACTTCTGTCACTCTTAAGTCAGCAATCTGTGAGACCAGGTAGGTTTAAGCCTGGATAATCATTAGAGTGGTGTTTGGTTTATGGTTGAATAGAGAGAAGGGAATTGGCTTGCACAACTTCCCTGTTTTAGGATTATGGAAGCATGGATAATCATTAGGGTGGTGTGGCATTTACAGCTGAACAAAGGGAAGGGAGTGACTCAGCTCCTTTGTTTCTAACTGTACTACAGTTATCTCTATAGTTAATTTATGAATTCCTTAGACCCTGTTAATGCCACTTGGCAACCTTTTTTCTATTTGATATCTCAAATTGACATTCTAAGTTGTTAATAAGTGGCATGAAAAAGTGTTGTATGATTTGAGAAATCTCTGTACTAATTCCTTTTTTTTTTTTTTTTGAGACAGGATCTTAATATGTAGTTCAGTCTACCTTTAAACTCACTATATAGCCCAGGCTGGCCTCACACTTGTGGCAATCCTCCTGCCTCAGTCTCCTGAGTGCTGGGGTTACAGGCTTGCGCCACCATGCTTGGATACTAATTCCTTCTTTAGCCGATAATAGTGTTGTACCTTAATATATGAATGGCTTCATGAGGTCCTACAGTAAAGAAATCTGTTTAATTTTGTTTAATCCTTTATTTCCCAATTTATTTGAACATGAAACATTTTTTTCTTGAGACATAGATATTAATTTATGGAGTTGCGCTCCTTTAAGCACAAGTTTGAAAAACACATCTCTATAGTGTTTGCCTTCTTTTTCAGGCCTCCAAAATGGCTGTTTTAGACCTTGACAGTTTCAGCTCAAGCCCCTGGTGTTATCTCAACTCTATTTGTTTTTCTAATGTAGGGACTCACGGCTATAAACATCCCTCTTATTAGTGCTTTCACTGTGTCTCATAGATTTTGATATGTTGCAGTACCATTGTTGTTTGACTAGGGATTTTAAAATTTCTTTGATTTTTTTTTCTGTGACCCATTGATTGTTCAAGAGTGTATTATTCAATGTGTATGTTCGTATATTTTCTGAAATTTCTTTTGCTGTTGATTTCTAGTTTCATTCCATTGTGATCTAATAGAATGCAAGAGGTTATTTCAATTCTTTTGTATTTATGGAGACATGCTTTATGACCTAAAATATGGTCCATTTTATTTTTGAGTTGAGGTCTTGCTGTATTGCTAGATTGAGCTCAAACTCACAATCTTGCTTCAGCCTCCCCAGTAGCTGGAATTACTACATGTTACTACACCCAGCTCAATTCTGTTTTCAGATTCAATCTGTTAACCTGAGAAAGTGGATGCTGTCAACTTTCCTCTTCACTTGTGTCTTCAAATCTTTTCCTCTTGTCTAGATTTTGTCCTACTTCAAGGCTGTAACCTGGATGAAGTGGAAGAACATAACTTTCGTTCACTATTGTCTCCCCATTGTTCCCAAATGGAACACCTCTTCTTGAACCTACATCCCCTTTCAAGAATCACGTAATTTCTCTACATTCTGTTTGACCTTCAGCTTGGTGTATTGCAGTTCAGTTCTGCCACTGGCTATCCAGGGTTAGCACAGACTCCACAAGTTAAAGAACTTGGTCCTTACCAAAGTTGCCCTTTGTGTGGACACTAGCCTCACTTCATGGGCTCCTGTGCCACTGACACTTTTGACCTGGGTTTAAATCTGGGGTTCCCACAACCATTTCAGGTTCAGTAATTCACTAGAATAACTAATAGAACTAGAAAAGCACTCTATTTAAAGTCGGTTTGGGGCTGGCATGCTAAGTTAGATAAAATATTATAGGCAGCCAGATAGGGCTAGGCCCTCAAGGGAGTCAGTGCAGAGGATGAGAACATAGTACAACTGTGACTGGAGGTGCTTCTGTTGAAGATCAGACCTCAAGATAAAGACAGAATGACCAGGTCTACATACTGCCCCAGGGGATAAGCTAGTTGGTATCACCTGGTCCAATAAAGTCTCGCTAGAAGTCAGTCACCCTAGTGGGTGACCAAGACCCCCAATCCATCCCTCCCTAAAGGTCTTTGTTCTTTCCATGTGCAATTGCAACATGACCTCCTTCCCCATTGGATCCATATTACCTAAGCAACTATATTTACAATCTTATTGGTTGATCATAGTTTTGACCCATGTTGTACCCACCTTATATATTTGCTCTATAAAACTTCCTTTAAAAAGTGGGCTTGTTGGTAACCCAATTTTGGGTCGCCTCCTGTCTCGCAGGAGTATCTCTGTCAATAAATGTTTCCTACTCTTAGCCTCTGTTGTTCCTCAGAATTCATTCTTCGATTTTGGGGAACACAAACTCAAGTGTATCTGACACCTAGCAAACTGGGAATTACATTTATTTCCCGTGTATCATAGTGGGACACATTTTATGACCTGGGGCAGGGTATATTTATGTTTTGGGGGAGGTGGAAATTTTGGAATTTGTCAATCTGTAGAAAATGAGTGCTCACCTTTCAGGTGAAAAGTCCGTTTTACAGGAGAAAGGCATGGGCTCAATCTGTTGTATTTTTTAAGACTTGGGAATTTAGGAGTAAGTGGCCTAGAAGGGGGAGAAATGTAATCTTGGATAACTTTGTATCCTAGAGCTGCAATATTTTAAAAGCAAATTTTAAAATTAAGATTTTACTTTGTCTCCTTTTGTGCCTTTCTTTATTTCTTCTACTTTACCCTTCTGTCTGACTACCAGCTTAGTCCAAGGCGCTATAATGTCTTGTTAGTACTACTGCAACAGCCTATCAGTGTTTCTTTTCTTGTTCTTCTGTAGTATATTTTCTACCATGAGAACCAGAATTATCCCTTTCAAATGTTATACAGACTATGGCATGCTCAAAACCCTGCAGTATTTTTCCATCCTTCTCAGAGTGAAAGGGAAAGTCCTTACAATGACTTGCAGAAGCCTGTGTGATCTAGCCCCCTGCTACTGGTACTTCTCTAATCACATCATCTACTACTCTCCCTTCCATTGTTTTCTAGCCACACTTGTTTTTTGAACATACCAGAAACTTTGCTCTTGCTCTTTGGAAAGCTCATTATGGCTTGTTTTTGCACTTCCTTTAAGGTCTGTCCTCGTGTCATTGTTTCAGTGGAGCTTTCCTAGCCTGCCCTATAAAATACGCACCCATTCTCACATACATCCTCCTTACTTTTTGTTCTTGCTTTATATTCTTTTATTACCTCTCTCACGTTCTTTCTCTCTTCTCTCTCTCTCTACACACATACACACACACGCACACACACACACAGTTGTGTCTCCTTTCATGCAGCATAACCTCCATAAGAATAGAAACTCAAGATTGTTGAGCAAATTAATCTGTTGCTGGTCCTTAATAAGCTGCTCATAAAAAATTCTGTCTTAGAGAAAGAGGGATCCCCTGTTCCTCTCCAAGGGTAGTATCTTCTTTAGAAACTTGATTTCATCCTTTTTAGACTTCTTTTAAGATATTTTCTATGAGGAATATTAGTTCTCTGCTGCTTCCTTCTGTCTGTAAAGAAGCTCAAGACTTTTCCACTCTTAAAAAAAATGAGGGGAGGGAATCTACCAGTGCCCCTGCATCTTCCTATAACTACCATTTTCCCCCTCAATGCTGCCAGGTTTTTGAAGTCTGCATTTGATGTCTATACTTCCTCATCTCTCATTTACTCCTAATATCATTCACTTCTACTGGCTTCATAGAAATTATTTATGATGTTTAGCAGATGACCTTCTAGTCAGTAAATTCATTTCTTTTTTTCATTCTTCAATCTACTTTGGTTCTTGTGGCACATAACACTACCTCCACTCTAATGCTACTCTATAACTGACCCGCCTCTAACTATTCCATCTCAGTCTTTGACTATTGCATCTTGATCTCCTTCTGTTTTTTCCCATGTCTGAAATGTTGCTTTTCTTTAGAATCTAGTGCTAGTGCTAGAATCTAGTTTCCCAGTAGAAACTCTCCTTAGGCAGACTTGGCATTTTTTTGCACTTTAGGATTCAGTATCTGGCTACTGGAATTTCCATCTGAATATTCCATATGAACCTCAAATTCAGCATGTCCAAAACAAAATTCACTATTTTTTAAAAATTATTTGACTTTGTCTTATAGGTATAGTAATAGAATCTCATCCTTAGAGTAATTATAAGGATTGAGTAAGATAATACATAAAACATGCTTCAAATTCTGGCAGATAGCACATAATAAGTAATACCTACTATTATTACAAAGTAGTTTCTGCTGTTATACCGCAAGCTACTTGAGGTAGCTCAAATCTACTACTGTCTTTTAATTTGTAATAGATGTTCTTTAAAGGTTGAGTTAAAATGAAAAATAATCAATTGAGTACACAGTTTGTGTAATCCTCTTATTAGCTTATAAGCTTATTATCTTATTTATTTACAATGGGATAACATCAGGTATTTATTTTTTTCTCCCTAGGTGCATTATGTTGTAATCATTCAAAGGATAACCAAATGTGTCGTGATGTTTGTGAGCAGGTAAGCTTGATGATAGTCATAGATGCTGTCAGTTATGTAATTATTTTTTTAAGTTAGTTATGGAGAAATCTGTTGAGCAGCACCTTAACCATGTGAACAGAGTTCATACCCCTTAATGGAACAACCGACCTATGTCTGCTGACATGATGCACTGAAAAAGAACACAGTATCTTTCCAAGCGTTCCTGCCAAAAATGCATAACTCAAATCACCAGAAAGCAATCAGTTAAACCTAGGTTGAGGGGTATTATTTCAAGGCCTAAAGCCTTGAAAATATCAGTTGTATTAAGATACTCATATCAGTTATTATGAAAACAAAGAAAGTCTAAGAAACTGCTCCAGATTAAAGGAAACTAAAAACCAGGTGTGGTGGTATACTCTTAATGTTGCAGCACTTGGGAAGCTGAGGCAGGATGATGGTGAGTTTGAGGCCACCCTGTCCTACATAAAAAAAGAGAGAGAAAAGGAAGAGAGAAAAGTGGGAGAGAGAGTGGAAAGGAGAAAACCAAAGAGATATGGCAACTAAATGCAATCCATTATTCTGGTTGGATCCTGGAATGAAAAGAAAAAAAATAGTCATAAGGACTTTATTGAGATAAATTGGCAAAATTTGAATATGGGCATGATCTTAATAATATTGTATTCATTTTGTGATCCTGAATTTTGTTATTTTTGTGGTTATATGAGACAGTATCCCAGAGATACGTACATGCCAAGGTTTAGGAGAGTGATCATAATACCTTTAATTAATTCTATAATGGCTCATCAATGCATAATAATATTTGTGTATGTATAGAGAGAGTTAAAACAAATTTTGTGAGATGTTAATAATGGTGAGTCTCAGTGAATACTGTGTAGAGGTTGATTGTGTTAATTTTAAAACTTTTTAGATAGAATTTTTCTAGTTAAGCCTTTTTATGCAAGTTCCACTGTTTATAAAGTCTTGCCTTTTTTTTATCATATTAATTGTGTTGTCTAGCCTTAGCATTTGAAAAAGAATAATTTCAGTCATTTCTAAAAGTTTTTTACTGTGGAGGCTGGTTAGAGGTATGTCACTCGGGGCATGCCCCAGAAGGATCTGTCTCCTTCTCTGGCTCTTCCCTTTGTTCTCTGCTTCCTGGCTGCCATGAGTTGAGTACCTTTTTTCACCCAAAACCTCTGCCATCCTATTTCTGCATTGGAGCAGTCAACCATGAGCTAAAATGGTAAGCAAATAAGCCTTTCCTCCTTTAAATTGTATGTGCAAGTATCATGTCTCAGTGATAGGAACATGACTAAGACACTGGTACAGTAATTTCTGGATTTTGTCACTGTCTAAAACTGAGAGAGATACTGAACTGAAACTGTACCTCCTATCAAACAATACGGTGGATTTAGGAAGATTTTGCAAGATACTCTCAGATTATGAGAAATGACAGTTTGTTACCTCATCTAAATAGCTAGTAAAGAATTTGGTGATTGTGTTAGTGTCTGTTTGCTCTTTTACTTCCTACAGTATTTGCTTTATGAGGTTAGATGCTCCAGTATTTGGTGCATATATACTTACAAGTGTTATATTTTCCTGTTAGAGTGTTCTCTTGAGTAGTGTGTATTGACCTTCTTTACCTCTTCTGATCAGTGTTAGCTTGATGTTTACTTTGGTCGGAGAGTAAAATTGCTAACCCTGCTTACTTCTGGGGTCTTGGGACATGATTTATTGTTTTCTGTTGTTTGACTTTTAATCTATGAATGTCTTTTTGAGTTAGGTTAAATATAACAGATTGTTGGATTTTGTTTTTTGATCCAGTCTGTGAATCTGATCTTTTAACTGAGGAGTTGATGCGATTAACATTAACAGGTATTATTGGAAGATATGATTTATTCTTGTCATTGCATTTTTTTTTTATGTCTTTTTGAGACAAGGTCTTGCTATATGGTTTAGGCTGGCCTTGGGCTCACTTTTTAGCCCAGGCTGATCTCGAACTTGCAGCAATCCTCTTTCCTCAGCCTCCTGAGTGCTGGGATTACAGGAGTGTGTCATCATGCCTGGCTGTCATTGCATTCTTTTTCTTTTCTTTTCTTTTCTTTTTCTTTTCTTTTCTTTCCTTTTCTTTTCTTTTCTTTTCTTTTCTTTTCTTTTCTAATAAAAGCAGATGATTTTCTTGAAGGTGGGGATGGGGGAAGAGAGGACGATGGAGAGAGTGCTACTCTAGACAAGCAGGGAGTATTTGGAAAGAAATACCCCACATTCTTTTTCTTTTGATGACTCCTTTCTTTCCTTTGTTGTTGTTGTTGTTGTTTGTTTATCTATTTGCCTTGTTTGATGTGTTCATTCCATCTGAATTTTTGGCTTTGTTGTCTCTATATAGGACATTCTTAAGTATTTTTTTGAGTGCTAGTTTGGTGTATCTCTTTAATTTTTGGTTTTCATAGAGCATCCTTAATTCTCCATCTATTTTGAAAGAAAAATTTCTAGGCAGTATTTGTGTGTGTTAGAAGTTATTTGCTTTTAGGGCTTGAAATACTTCACTCCAGGGTCTCCAGTCCTTTAAAGTTGGTGTTGAGAAATCTGCTATAATTCTAATGGGCTTTCATTTATACATGACTTTTTGCTTTTCTCTAACAGCTTTTATGATTTTGTCTTTTAGTTGGACATTTGGGATTTTGACTAAGTTGTGTTGTGAGGAGCTTCTTTTTTCATATAATTAGTTGGTATTCTGTAAGCCTCACTTACTTGTATGTTGAAAATAGTTCTTCATACTTAGAATGCTTTTTTATTATGATTTCTGTAAACAGATTTTTTTTATTATATGTGTGCTGTCTTGTAGTTTCTCTAACTCAAAGTAACCTTAGATTGGTCATTTCAGCATCATCTAGTAGCTGTTGGGTAACTTTTTTTTTATTCTTTTGCTATTTTTGAAGCTTCTCTGAATAATTTGGAGTTTTGGGGGGTTTTGTTTGTTTTGGTATTGAAATTTTACTGTAACTTACCATTTTGACTTTATTTTAGAAACCTTGTCTTCACATTGGTCATTTCTGCATTTTATGAATTCTGTGCAATTTGTTATTTCCTGATTTTCTATCTGGCTCTTTTTCATTGAATCTGTATTTTTGTTAAATATGTCATTCATGTTTTGAACTGTTAAGGTCAGTGCTTCCATTTCTTTATTTGTTTCTCCCATATCCATATCAGTTTGTAGGATAGTTCCATGAACTTTTGGGGTCATGTCCTCTTTGAATTCACCAAGTTTCTTTACTTCTTTCTTATCAATTCATAAAGTTCGGCTACCTAGTACTTGCTTTCCTCTTCATTGGTGCTCCCTGGATCTGCCTTGGAAGAGTTAGGAAACCTTGTGGGTCTTTTGTTACTTTGTTTTCCCATGTTTGTGGTGTGTGTGTGTGTGTGTGTGTGTGTGTGTGTTTGGGTACTGAGGATTGAGATCAAGTAGAGTGAAGAAAGATTGTAGTTGATGAGAAGATCTTTTTAGTTATATTTGGCTATCCAGAGGTTTGTTTGTGGCTTCATATGTCCAAAGGTAGTGCTTATCTTTCAGCTATTTAATTTAAATGGTTTGGACCTGTAACTTTGTTGGGAGGAGAAAATTACTACTGGTTGTAACAGCATCAACAGACCTGATCATGTATCACTTACATATGTTAAACCTTGCATTTACACTTTCACTCTTAATCAGTACCCTTTATAATCTATCTATATTGTTACTACTAGTTTGTCTATAATATAGAAGGAAAAGGGACGAGAAGAAATGGAGGGATGGGTGAAATGGGTATAAATTAGTAGGAGGAGAGATAGGAGAAATGATAATAGATTAAAAAATAGGGATCAGTTTCTGTTTTAAGTCATTTATAGTTCAAGGGTTAGTGTTAAGGGTTTTAAAAAGATATCTATAGGGGCAGGGCAGAATGTTGGAGGAGGGAGGTATGAATATGAAATTGAGGAAAGCTGCAAGGTTGTCGGAATCTGTTGATACATTTGTGCATCTATAAGGTAGAGAAGAGGCAGTGGAAAACAAGGGACTAAGTAAAATAAGGAAGAACAAAAAGAATGAAATACAGTGGACAGATGGTTAGTATAAGAGAAGATAGAAAATATAGAAAGCAGAATATGGGAGAAAACTTGGAATTAAAAAGTGAGAGAAACAAGCAAAGAAATTGTAAAAATATTATTGATACAGAAACTAGAATTGAAAAAAAGGGATAGGAAGTAGCTATGTCAAAGCAAAATGGGATAGGAAATAGTTACGTCAAAGCAAAAGAAAAGAAAAAAGAAAGACGTAACAACAACCACTTATCTGGTAGGAACCCAGATCAAACACTCAACAAGAGAAGGTACATGGAATTTTCACGTGTCCATTATGCCACAAAACCCGAGTGTTCACATGATCCACCCGAGTGTTCACATGATCCCCTTCTTGCTTAGTTGTGGTCAGTGTGTGCTTCAGTTAACTACAATCTTTTGTCTCTGTCCCACTACCTGATCACTCAGTTAATTTGAAAAGAGGAGGTTGTAAAATAATTTTTCTGGTGCAGCTCTCCTTCACTTTTTGCCAGTGTCCTTTGCCTCCTAGTTGCATTTGTGCTGAGCAAACCTCTGTGTTCTTGCTTCAGATATTTTCCAAGTATCTTGTTGCCAGCAGTTCCTTGCCCCAGCCTGTCCCATCTTTTCCTTTGCACTCAAATCTCGAACTGACACTATCTCACAAGAATTCACCTTTCCAACCAGCAAGCAGAATCTAATGTGGTTCCTGGGTTTGGTTTAGAGATGTCCCCCCAGGCGTAACAATGATAACAGTTTAGGATTTTCTGCTGACTCGGGGTTTTCTAGTGTTGGTGGAAACAGCAGGGAAGAGCTCCTTCTGGACCAACTGATCAGTCTTGTTCCCTCCCCTGCCTCCAGAGATGTGGCCCATGGTAGAGCCCTGCCAAGGCCAGTGGACTCAGAAAGTGCTGTTTGCTGTGTTTCTCTTCTCTGTCTGGGGTGGGCAGGGCTTTCCTTGTCCAGGGTGAGCACTGGAGAGGATGCCACAGAATTGCGCTTTCCCCAGTGCTGGGGTGAGGGAGTGATGGGGCAAGGAGTGATATATGTAGTTGTTCCAGAAGTCTAACCTCTTCAGCGCTCATTAGTTCCCTTGGGTTGTTTGTACAACTTCAAAGTAGCTCTTCCCCAGAGGGGCAAGGGTGGTGGTGGGGTACTGCTTCCTCTGTTCAGTGATCCAGGTATTTGGTTTGATCTTCATGTACAGTCTTTCAGATTCATTTTCTGTTTGAGGGTGTAAGTACCTCCTCCACTTCTGAGTACCTATATTTTCAGTGAATCTTCTCTGTATCTCTGGCATGACTCCTGTAGTCAACCATGTTGAATCTCTCCTCCCACCCCCAGCCCTTTTAGTTTTTTTGAGACAGGGTCTTCATAATTTGCTTAGGCAGCCTTTGACTTTAGAATCCTCCTGCCTTAGCCTGTTGTGTAGTTGGGATTACAGGCCTGCACATAGTACTTAGCATTTTTTTTTAATTAAAAAAATTTTCAAACTTATAAAAATGTATTCAGTTTTTATGTACATTTTATGTTCCTGACTGTTATAAAGTCTTTGAATATAGGGATATTATGTGTTATTCATCTGTTGTATTTATGCCCTCACTCATAGAAGTTGATCAATTGATATTTGCAAGTTGACTAGTGAGGAAATGGATGTAAAAAAAGGAAAAAGTTGGAGAAGTTAGTGAAGAAAATGAAGTGATTCGCTCAAAATCAGTGATTCGCTTCCTTGACAGTAGGGGGAATAAATTATGAAAAAGAGAGAAAATACATATGAGTAAAAAAGAAAATCAAATTTAGGATTTTGAGCTCTATGATCTGATTATTTCTGGCTTGAGGGGCTAGAAGCTGGGTTATGGATTTTTTGTTCTTAAATGATTCATACAATGATAGTATATATATAAATGTATATATATATATAATTTTTTTAAAGATAGTAAAATCGAACAGGACATAACAGAACAAAGTCAATCAAAATAAAACAGCAGAACTGGTACAGAACTTTGAAGAAAGATACTATGAAAACATTAGCTACTATAGTGTATCTTGTTATCTTCAGAATAGCTGACCATTCCAATAGTTATAGTAGAACTGAACCAAAAACAAAACAGAATAAAACCAATAAAAACAGAATATAAAATAAAGCAAAAAAAAAATCAGAGTAAAAGAAAACAATGAGAACCATATTGGGCCTCTAAGACAAGACAGAAGAGAATCCCCCATATTTGTTACATTGCCTACTGTCATCTTCCAAAGAGATGCTCAGATTGCCAGCCCCAGGCCTGCAAAATCAACAAAACAATACTAGCATTTAGTTGCTTAATGTTCCTTAGTTGTTATCAATTTAGCCAGACCAACGAACAAGCAGTTTGCTTGGTGGGGGTGGGGGTGTCCTTGATTCTAAGCCCGCGTGTCAGTAGGCATATGGGAGGCGCATGTTTCTCTTCCTGGAGTCCGCGCTGGTGGAGTCCACGCTGGTCGCACAGTCCCCCGGGAGGCAGATTAGTTGTTCTCTGATCGGAGCTGCTCAGACCTAGAGGGGTGGGTTCTTGAGGGGCCCATTCTCGTTCTCTTCTGGAAGTCCGTGCAGGTCGCGCAGTCCCCTGGAAGGCAGGTTAGTTGTCCTCTCATGACAGCATATATTTATCCTTTTTAAAAGATATTACCAGTTGTTCGAGTCTACATTATTATCTGAAAATGTATGTATGAATGCTGATTTTTTAAGCTAAATGTATTCTTGATAAGTATGTTTCTCAGCTTTATTCATCCTACTTTATACAGTCATAATTCAGAGACTGAAGTGACCTAATGGACTATCTGAATTCTTAATTTTTCTCATTAGCTTTTCTGAAAACTGGAACCTAGGAGCTAAATTCTGTTTTTTTCTCTGTGTACCAAGCACTGTGCTGTACTACTTTATTACTTTATTTCATTTAATTTTCACACCAAGCCCTTGAAGGAGGTAATGACATCTGCATTTTACAGTTAAGGAAATTGAGATAGAGAAAAGTTACATAACTTGTCAAGGTCCCCAGGCCAGTGATTTAAGATGCAAGGACTGAACCAAAAGTGTCTAATTGCACAGTCCACACTCAGCTGCAAGGACGTAACCACCTCCTGTAAGACCAAGTTGGTTGTCCAGTTACTCAAAATGTATTATTTGTGATCTCAGTTTCATGTGTTTTCTGTTGTTCTGACCTGACCTTCAAGTGCTTAAAAGGTTTTGCTTTTTTGTTGATTTTGAGGAGAGATAGAATTGAGGGATGCTGGGATGAATTTGAAAGCATAACTTTCTGTATGCTTGTTCTCATTCTACCACCATTGCCATTTATTTGTTTCTTTTATTCCTTCTTGTCTTTCATGTTGCCTTTCTTTTACCCATTTGTTACTCTTTCTCCATTTATAGTAGAAAATTTCAAATAACATACAAAGGTAGGAAAAAAAGTATAATCACAACCCGATTCTTCAGCTTAAATATTTAACTGAGTATCACTCATACTCTCCTGTTTTCTTTTCATTCCCTCTCCTCTATTTACCCCATTATTTTGAGGTATTTTGTCCCAGCAATGGAAAAGCTGACTCAAACAGTTGCCCATCCTGACCTTGAGCTTGTGGTCCTCCTCTTGCCTCAGCCTCCTATTCAGTTGGGATTTTAGTCATACACCACCATGCCCAGCTCTATGGTGTCATTTAATGTATCCCTCTTTCCTCTATATTTCTTAATAATTGGTAGTTAGTTTTAGAGCAGAGTTGTCCAGTAGTACTTTCTACAATTGTGAAAATATTCTATATGTATGTGTTAGCCTCTACCCACTTGTGACAAATAATTCTTGAAATGTGAAAAAGGAGATCAAGGAGTGAAGTTTTCACTTTATTTAATTAAAGTTTAATTAAAGTTTAAATTTAAGCATTACCTTATAAGACAGATCTAGAGACTTCATCAGAGGGAAGTAAAGTTTCATTTTTGTTTTATGCGTTAGGCAAGTCTTTCCCATAAAGGATCTTGTGTCTAATTGTCTCTTTTTGTGATGTTAATAGTTATTGTTAGCCGGGCGTGGTGGCGCATGCCTTTAATCCCAGCACTCGGGAGGCTGAGGTAGGCGGAGCGTTGTGGGTTCGAGGCCGGCTTGGGCTACAACGCGAGCACAAGGCCGGCCTGAGCTACATAGTGCGACCCTGCCTCAAAAATCCAGGGCTGGGAGTTTGGCTCAGTGCCTTAAGC
This sequence comes from Dasyprocta punctata, assembly GCA_004363535.1. NCBI lineage: Eukaryota > Metazoa > Chordata > Mammalia > Rodentia > Dasyproctidae > Dasyprocta > Dasyprocta punctata. The sequence goes on from RJWM01007382.1 coordinate 51,898, forward strand.
GCCTGCCCTGGCAGACGCAAGGCTGTGAGTTCAATCCCCAGTGCCGCAAAAAAAAAAAAAAAAAAAAAAAAATAGTTATTGTTGATAATTGCCTAAGTGCATTAGCTCACTGAAACTTGAAAAATGGTGATATTCTAACTCTTTTTAGTTCCTAATTATAATTGGTAGTTTTGGTAAAAAATGGCTGTTAAATAAGCTAACTGGAGGTAAGTCTTTTGTTGTGGTCCTTAGCATTCATGGGTTTAGTCTCAGTTATTTACAGGTAACCATGAAGGTCTATCTGATGTATGTATTGATCTATAATTTGCCGAGCCACCAGATTGTAATTGCATTAATTTTACAGTAATCATTTATTTAGCCAAACAAGAATCTTGTCAGTTCTTCAGAATCTGTATTAAAAGATAGCTTTGTTTCTATTTTATGGAGAGCTTATATTCTATAATGCTACTGACCAGTGTCATCTTTACCAATATCAAGGGTGTGACCTAGTTTACTTTTATATCATTTAACTAAAAGCAGTGTTTAGAACAGTTTAGATAAAATTAAGATTTTTTTCTTTCTCTCTTTATCCAGCCCCAGCTTCAGTAGATTAGTAGTCTTGTTTTTTCCACCTTTGGTTGATAGGAAAAGAGCTGTGCTTGCTATATTTGGACTTTCTTGTTTATATGCCAAACGAACCAACCTTTTAATAAAAGTTCCTTCAGCTTAATTTAGACCCTTCTGAAGAGTTTCCACTTATAAAACAAGTTGGAATATACTCTATGTAACTGATAAATCTCAAGGATAATAAATTTTACCCCTTCTTAATTTCTTATCGGAAAAAAATCATAAAATCTTTTTTTCATGTGTGTGTGAAATAGATTTTCTCCTCAAAAAGTGAGTCCCGACTGAAACATCTATTACAACGAGCCCCAGATTATTGCCCAGAAACAATGGTAAGTTCTTAACTAGGGAAGATTTGTCTAAATGGAACCATCTAATGAGTTCTTTTTAGATTTAACCAATTTTTTAATGTGTTTGGGATTTGTGGTTTATGTAAAATATTAGATTTAACAGCATATAGTATTTTTAGATAATCTCCACACAAATTGCTAGATAAAATATTAAAATCTTTTTATCTATTTTAGCATGTAGGTCAAAAAATAATCTTAACTATAAATGTATTCCAGTGTTTAGATTTTACTGTAATATTTTATCTGAAATTTGGAATTTTATTGTTCTGTTTTGACTAATTTTGAAAACTGTGATAACTAAATCTGTGTGTATTTTTATTTTGAAGAGTTGAATTTGGGATAAGGGAAAAAATATGGCATATTATTCCTATCTCCATTTTCTGGCATACCATACATATATTTTGCTTGCCTATCAGAATCAAGTAATTTAACATGTTTCCAGGGCTTGGGCTGACCTTAGTGTTTGGGTGGTCGTTGGTCAGACCAAGAAAACCTGAGCTTGCATGAAATCTGTGGAAGGGGAAAAAGTTGACTGCTAAACAGTTCTGACTGACATATTTCTTAAGTCATTCCGTAGTATACTTTTGTCTCTGCTTATAACCAGTAACCTGGGTAACTAGATTGGTCCTTAGTACTTTTAGATGAGAATATAGGAAAAGAATAAGCACTATTTTTGTATCTCAGTCTTTTAATTTTTATTTTCCTGAATGATGTGCCTTTAGCCTAGAACACTGACTGTAAGGACCTAGCCATAACCAAATTATAGTAATGGTACTACAGAGATAAATTATCATCTGTAGAAACTGATTATCTACATAAGACTTTTCTGGTGATTACAATTTCAGGTTGAAATTTGGAGTTGTATGAATTCATCTTTACCAGGTAAGCAGTAGCAGTGTAACATTTTAATTTTAAAAACTTATTTTATGAATGTAAAATTGTGTCATAGTCCAGCAAGCTAATCTGTACTCTGGAATTTTTATTCTCTCCTTTTCCAACACTCAAATTTTTAAGTATATAATTCATTCTAAGTTCATTCCTTAACTTTGCAGTCTTGTATCTATTTTACCCATTCTCCTAAATCTAGTCCTTGAAAGAGCACTGGCATCTGACTCCTAGCTATTATGACTTTTCCTTAGTATTTATTTATTTAAAGAGAATAAAACCAAACAAAATAAAACAGAATAAAGCCAATCAAAACAAAACAATAAAAGTGATACAGGACTATAAAACAAGATAATAGGAAATTAACAATGGCTACCATAGTGCCTCTTGTTATCTTCAAAATAGCTGTTCTGACCATCAGACATAGGCATGTAAAATTAACCAAACAATACAAGAATTAAGTTGCTTCTTTACTTCAGTTGTTATCTTTTCAGAAATTTCAGGTGTGTGACTTCTAATTTCTACTATGTCTATGTCTCCTAAATATGTTCTGTGTGGTTTGGAGGTTTGAGATTGTATTTTATTCATCTTGACATTTTCCTGTATTCCTCCAAATCAGCCCATTGCTGCATCCCCAGTGCTTCCTGCATTGGCTTCCAGTCCCTCAGGATAGTGAATTGGACTAGGCACCTGAGTTCCTCTTATTCAGGGTTCCTGGAGTGTTGGAGAGGCAGGGTACACTGTTGCTCCTCAAATGGTATTGGGCATCAGTGCATGGCTTCTTCTCTGGGGCTGCACAGGGGTCACTGGATCTCTCTGTGCTGCTGGCACAACCTGAGGGCATAGCTTTTTCCTATTAAGTCCATCTGTTCACAGATTTGGTTCCGCTCTGATATTTCTTTGCTGATTTTCTGTCTAGTTGATCTGTCTCTCTGTGACAATGGGGTACTGAAGTCTGCCATTAAAATTGTGTTACTGCTCATTTGATTTTCATGTCTACCAATAACTGTCTTACATAGTTGGGTGCTCCTGTATTAGGTGCATATATATTTATGATTGTTATGGCATTTGTGCTGTCTCCAGCTTTCTCATTGACCCCAATCAATCTTGTGTTATTCTTCTTTGCTTCGTCTTGTAACTATTGGATTATTTTCCCATGGTCTCTTGATATTTTTAAGATATCTTTCTTTTCATGATCATTAGCTGCAGTTCTGTCTTCAAGATCTGAAATTCTATCCTTTCCTTCTTTCAATCTGTTGCATAACTTTCAATGGAGGTTTAAATCTCCTGGATCTCTGTTTGGATTTGTTTCATAGATTCTGTTTCTCTCCTATGTTGGGCATTTTTTGTTCCCATCTTTTTCTGAGATCATCTATTCTTTTGTTTGTGTGTTCTCTAATATCTTTAATTTTAAGCATCATTTCTTTTTGTACCTGAGAGATAATTTTCTCTATAGCCTTTTCCACTTGTTTTTTTCACTTCTGTTGTTATCATTTCAGAAAGTTCCAGTGTTTGACTTCCAACTTCATCCATCTCATTGAGTTTCAGGCCTGTCCTGGGTGGGCCAGGGATCTGAGACTGTGCCCACCTCTGTGTCTTGCCATTCTCTCCCTTCTATATTTTCTTTTATTTTGTCTTCTATGTTGATGCCTGCCAACCTCTCATGATATATAACTCTACCACTAGCATTAAGGCCTCTCTCAAGAAGGAAAGGAGATGTCCTCCAGATGTAGTTGGTTTTTTGTAGGTATCCCAAGAACCTACCTTCTTCTAGTGTTTACAGTTCTGTGATAACGTCCACGTTACATCTCAGAGATGTGCTGGGTATGGAGCCGATCTTGGCCGCTGGATGTGGGGACTGGGACTGGTTTTCTGTTGGCGGAGTTCTCCAGAGTGCAACTGCTGTCTCCTTGCCGCTGCTTCATTCACTTCCATTTTACTGGCCTTGCTGATTATTTTGCCCTCCAAAGGTGTGTGTGAGTCTGTGTACTGGGCTGTTGTCCTGGGTCTTAGAGTTCCCATCAGTCTTACCCTCTTCCAGCCGGCCCCATCGTCATGGGTGATGGAGGAGGCCGGGAACACAAACTCACTGTCTTCCAGCTGGCTCTACCATCAGGGATGTAGTGGAGAGGCGCAGAGCATGAACTCACTGTCTTCCAGCCGACCCACCCTCTGGGATTTCTTTTTCCTCAGTATTTGATCTTTGATTTTATTGACTTTTATCAACCTTCTTTATGACTACACCTTAATCTTAGGATCTTATTCTCTCTTACCTTTCTCCTCTTACCTGTCATAGGGCTATAGTTATTCCTGTGTGTGGTATTCTTCCTTTTTTGCTTTACCTTCATCCTCATAATCTCATTTCTTTCAGAATGGTTATTTAGTCAGCTCTAGAAAGGGAACTCTCAAATCTTAGTTATTTTTGTGACTTATGGACATTTCTCCCTGGATTTCTGTATCCAGGTGGCATCCGAAGTGCAAATCCAAAATCAAACACATAACTGCCCTTGCTGAAAATGATGCTAGACTGGAAACTCGCAAGTTATTTTTGTTTCCTTTCTCTTCTAGTCCCGTTGGCTGTCCTCTTGCAAAACCTTGCATCTGTCTTTATTCCTAATTCAAGTCTTTGTAGAGTAGAATATTGTAATAAACTTAGAATTGCTGTTTCAAAATGTTAAGTCCATCTTCCCTGGTCCCATTCAGAAAGAATTCCTCAGAGGATATCTATTGGAATAAAACCCAAACTTCCTAGCCTGGCATTCTTGGTCTTCTAGAATTAAAACTTATTTGCTGGTCATGCTTAAAGCTGGTGGCTTTAAAAAAAAAAGTAATATACCTCATGTATCTCTGAAACTTATTTTCTGGTCATACTTAAAGCCAATGGCTTTAAAAAAAAAAAAAAGGAATATACCTCTGTGTCTCTGAATTCTAAAAAGTGTCATACTGTTCAAAGTTTGCATTTCAAACAGGTTAGGCTGTTGGCCTTCCTGGAATTACCCACTTCCTTGCCTCTTCTTCTAATAATCTTTCTATCTAGTGTCATGGAGTTCACACACACACCGACACACACACAGAGTTCCTACCCAACTGTAACTTCCATAATGAAGTGAGTCATATGTTTTATCTGTTTCATAATTTTATAACTCACACAGCACTAAACAGAGTATGTTGTCAGTAGAGACTCAGTAAATGTAAAAGCTTGTTGAATAATTTAGTATTTCCCAAGGCCACTGGATACATGGAAATAGCAATATACAGCATTATATATTATAGCTCGGAATTTATGACCTGTATGAATTCTGTTCACAATTCTGTCCAACACATGAGAGATTCTGAATAGCAAGCAACAAAGACTCAGAGGAAGCCCTGATAAGCAGTGGAGCTTGTCCATCTTTGTACTCTTAAAACATAGAGAGGTAAAGAAGCTTATATGCAGTCTTTTTAGTTAATTCTTATGGCTGAAGTTTTTTGTGTTTAATCAACTTTAAGGACAATTTCGAGAAATTTGTATGTCTAAATCATTTTTTGTTTTCATTCATTTTGCTTTTTAGTAGAATGCTTCTGTTTGTCCTGTTGAATCCTAGCTCCATTTAGAGAACTGTATTACCTATTGGCTTGAATCCTTGCCATTTTTTCCAAACATAAATAATAAACTAATGCAGATGTGGATTTGTATATTTGTGTATTACATGGAGGTGACATAGAGTGTTTTTTAAAGGAAGCAAGGAGTTTGCACATCCCTTCAAGCTTGTTTTTTCTCATGTCATTATTATTTTGTCTCTTTTTATAATTATGTCTCCTAGCTCCTAATTTTATACTTGGAGTCATTTGTTGACATTGATAGTTGCAGAAGGGCTCCCGAAACATTAAAAGGTTTTTTATGTATTATCTTTTTATTTCACAGTAATTTAGTTAAATCACTGCTGTGCATAAATTGAACCAAAATAGTACATAGTAATTTTGCTCTGTGATTAAGTGTGTGCATCAAAGCAAGGCAAGGCTCACAAAAATTGTTCCTGCATGTTTTTTAAGCACTGAGATTGCTTTTCTGGGGTTGTTTTGTTCATGGGGATCAAATGTAGGGCCTTGCACATGCTGGACAAGCTCTCTACCACTGAGCTATGCCCCCAGTTCCTAAGTATGTTTTAAAACAGGATCATGGTTTTTATGCTCTTCATATGTAATATTTTGAACAGAATAGTACTTGTGCTTCTTTTTTGTTTGCTTGTTAAGTGGAATTAAAAACTGTACCTCTGATTCATAGTCTGAAAATAAGGGAGCAGTCTTTCTCATGATTATTTTTACTGTATGTCCTTTGATAGAGATACTAACCTATGTAAAAGTAAAAATTACTTAAAGAGAGTTAAGGGGGAGCAAAAAGAAAGAAAACAAAGGACCTAGTACATATGCTGTAGAGGACCCTAAGGACTCGAGGTGATAACATTGGGAGTTAGGATGAAGAGAAGGTCTTAATAATTTTGAGACCCTGCTGTCACTACTTATGACCAAAATTTTGAACATTTTTAAGGTGTGTTTAAGAAGTCTGACGGCTGGGTTGGCTTAGGCTGCTGTGAGCTGGCGATTGCCTTGGAGTGTCGACAGGCGTGCAAGCAGGTAACAGCGAGCAGTTGGGCTTTTTAAGCATCATGGAATACAGCTTGGATTTTAGATGTACATATCTTTTAGGCCTTGCCTACTTCCTACCTTTGAAGAGATGACCCACAGAAACCGAAAATTTAGCATTTCTGGCATAGACCATTTCCTTTTAGATTGCTGCTTGTTCAGTTATGGCCACTGGATGTAAGACCCTCAGCTATCTCTTATATACTTTCTTACCTTTCCCTCTCTTTGGCATGCAAAGAAAGAATTTTATAAGAATCAAGACCTTCCATACTTTATTCCAAAGTCATGCAGAGTCCTTGTTGACTGACTCCAAGTGTTCATATAAACGTTGAGTACGCTTGGATGAGAGTAGCTGGCACAGTTGAGTTTATTTCATTTTCATCGTCCCTTCTCTCTGCAGCTTTCTCCTGAGCATGTTCTTGTATCTCCTGTCTGCTCCTAAAGGGAGTGTGACTCCTACAGTGAGTTCTGACTTCTCTTCTCTAGTTCAATTCTAGTTAGACCCCTGAGTTCTCCCTCACTGCATGTATTGATAGTGGTATTGCAGAATGGGAAACTTAGCCTCCCAGCTTTCCACTTCAAGTGGCAGAAGTAGACTTACCTGGGAAACTAGTTGTTTAGATGATTGTTTAAATGAATCTAAAACCACAACAACTGAAAAGCCTTCTCTTAAATTTCTTTTCTGTGGACTGGTCTTTGAACAGGAGTATTGGAGTTATGGTATTACACAAACCAGTGTATTATAGTCTGAACAACACTGTTTGGGCAGTACCTGGCCTAGCTAACTGCTGCTGTCTCTATAAAGTGAAACAGAATTGTAGAAAATTTGTACTATAATAGATCTATTGAGACATAAAGCATCTGCCAGCCCATTCTGCTTCTTGCCTTCCCCATCATTACCAGCTGGCTTGTTCTAAATTACATGGGCCTAGGTGATAGAATAGGAAGAAAGAAAACAAGGGACCCAGAAACCATGTCTCTGGAACTGTATCTTTAAGTGAAGACTGATGTCTTGTGAAAGAATAACTACCTATCCCCAGATTTGTTTTGTCTTGTGTTATTTCAGAGTATGCGCTTTCAGTGTTGTAAGTAATTTGCTATTTCTCTGAGCATCAGATTCCTAATCTATAGAGGGGATAGTATCTTCTTTATAAACTTGTTAAGAAAATTACATAAAAGTAGGCTTTGTTAAATGCCTGGCATAGTACTCATCCCTTCTTTAGTTATCTTCTCCATTATAAATAGCACTTTTCTGAGGGAATTGGCCAGTACCTTCACTATAAAAGCTTTGAATGTGAAGGGTTAAAGAAAAAGCAAAATGCAAGTGCCCTGGCAGAGCTTCACAAGAAAATTCGCTGTGGCAAAGCTTCACAAGAAAATTTGCTAGAGCAGAATTCAGTTTTTTTTTTTTTAAAGTCCTCTGATTTACATTGCCTTCAAAGTACTCTAGTTTCCTAAATAACAAAACCATGTTATTATTATGTAAGATTAAAACCATAAAAGTTAGAGTGATGCTTTAGCATGTTGAATAGTTCCTATTGCTTATTTTAGAGATAGTGCATGAAATTTGTTTTGTTTTAAGAACTTTTAAGTATTCGAGTGTAAGGTTTTCATTGATGAAATAAAAGAATATTACACCAGCAGTTGACATATACTAATTTCTATTCTTTTTTGTCCTGTGCCAAATAGCATGTATAATAAATTAATGGAGAAATTTGTTGGCTTTTAGGCATCTTCAAAGAGTGATATCTCCAAAGTTTGCAGAAAAGAGTATGAGGTATGGATTTTATTTAACAAATTTGAATAGACTATTCAGATGTTATCAGAATTAACAAAATCAGTTAAATTTTTAAAATGGATTCATTTTTTCCCCAAGTCCATTTTATCTCGCAAACAATTAGCCTTGACAAAAATGCCATTTATGTTGTTTAAAAAATTATAACTTTAATTTATTTTTGTTGAACCTAAGTATTCATTTTTTAAGTGCCTAAATCTCATAGATAAAGGACTTACAATGTTTTTGTAACAAAAAACTGGTACTCTGGGTTGTGTAATAGTTTTTCTCAGGTACTGTATCCTCTTTTGCCCCTTTTCTTATCTCTTAATCCACCTAGGTGTCCATTTTTAAAAATTGTTTCTATAATGAAGAATGTAAACCAAAAAACAAATCACACTGCCAATCTGAGTAGCTTCAAACTTCACAAACATCCTGTATTTTGGGGAAAAAATACTGAGTTATAAAGGCTGCCTTGAATCTGAAACTGTTGTATCCAGAAATAGGATTTCAAGCATTGTAGTATCTAGATTTGGGAGATATTAGAGCAAGAGTAGAGGAGGAGAAGGGGTAGAGGAGGAATACACCATGCATGTATGTGCCGATGATTGTCTTTGATGTGAAAGGGATTCTTTGGGGGGCTACTTTGCTTGTTTTCTAGAACTTGTTGTTAAATAAGACAATTTTATTGTTTTTCATAGTGTAAGGCCAGCACCATGTAATTAAGGAGACTTGAATGCACATGCTTCATTCATCCTTTTCATAACTAAACATTGGGATTTCTATTGCTTTTAATAGTCTGTGTTCTCTAGGAGAAGAAAGAATAACTCTCATAACTGCTTCTAAATTGTAGTTCTTGTTTTTTTTCTTTTCTCAAAGCCTATAATTATCTCTTGATTAACATTTTTCAACTGGAGAGTCTTACATATCTTTTGTCCCTTCGTAGTATTTGCTCAGTTATGTTTGTCCCTCTGAAGCAAATTTCCAAATTAATTGCAGCTCTCCTCTGTGCTTATTGAAAGGAACCTTGTTACAAAGAAGTAAAAGATCCATCCTTCCCTTCTTCCTCCCTTCTTTCCTCCCTCCATCCTTCCCTTTTTCTCTTTTTTCTTTTTCTTTCTTTCTTTCTTTTTTTCTCTTTCTTTCTTTATCTCTCTTTCTTTCTTTTCCTTCCTTCCTTCCTTCCTTCCTTCCTTCCTTCCTTCCTTCCTTCCTTCCTTCCTTTCCTTCTTTCACCTTATCTTTCTACCTTTGAAATGACCTGTTTTGGTATCTCTTGAACAAAGTGGCTAACTGATAATTCCTTCTTTTCTCCCACATGATGTCTGACATTGTCCATCTCCTGTAGCCTGTCCTCCATTATTTTAGTGTGCTTCCTTCTCTTGTCTGGATTTCTGCATTGCCCTAGGAAGTCTGCCAGTTTGTGTTGATGAAGGACGGGACAGGAAAGGTAAGAGAGACAAACTGTGCTATGATAGAAATTCTAGGAACAGTTTTATTTTCTCAGCCTATCCTCTTATTTACCTAGAATTAAGCAACCATTAAAGAGTTTACATAACAACAGCGTTCTTTATTTTTATATTAAAAGCAGACCTCTCTGGGAGGCTGAGGCAGAAGGATTGCAAGTTTGAGCCCAGTCCAATCTGGGCAACTTAGTGGCTTAGGAAGACCTGTCTCTAAATAAATAATAAAAAAAAAGGGCTGGTGATGTAGCCAGTGCAAAGGCTCTGGGTTCAATCCCCAGTACTGAAAAAAACAAAAGCAAAAATTGACCCTGCAAATTACTCAGTGTAATTCAATACTCGATTTAATTTCTTATGGTATATGTTATTTAGAAATAGAAGGAGAGGCAAGAGCACTTTAATGCAAGAAGAGGGTTCAATTATAAACCCTAAGTCCTCTGCCTGTCATGATTGTCGAAGTCTAGTTCAGAGATAGTATATTTTTTGTTAATTGTGTAAGTTTGATATGACAAAGCCTATTTTAATGCAGAATAATATCGGAATAATGTGTAAACCTGGACTCTTAGTATCTTTTTCCTGGAATGGTCCTTGGGGTGAACTTCTAGTTCTACAGTAATGAAGTCATTACTGTAGGCTTACAATTTTAGGAATAGCATTTACCCTGAAGGATGATTTTGTGTAGTTTGATTAGAGATGTAGAGACTGGGTAATTACAAGTTAGAGGGACTAATAATTATCCTTACTGGAAAATGGCTGTGAGTTCCTTTTGAGGGGGTTTTTAAAGAAATTTATTTAAATGAATAAAGTTTTAACAATTTAATACCATTTAAGATTCTGTTTTGTTCTAACCTAAGATAAATCAATTAAATGTAAAGCATTGTTCTGATTTTATGGGGTCTAGTGTCCTTATGTGAATCAACAATCTTTATTGAATACTGAGAGACAGTTTTATATATTGGAGCACAAACTTTAGAGTGAGACTTAGGTTAGAATTCTGGTTAAACCACTTAAAATCCCATAACTTCAAATACTAAAGAATTATCTCTAATTGAATAAAATTAATTAAAATATATACTGCATACACAAGGGCTCAGGGAAATTAAAAGCAGAGCAAGTATGTTGGGAGTTATCAGGAAAAACTTTGCAAAATGAGAGGCCTGAAAAGACTGGTATGATTTAGTTAAGAAAGCTGTGGATCAGAGGCACTTTAGCAGAAGTACTGATGGCTTTTGCAGAGGGCAAAACCAAGATCGCCTATTTTGGGCTGAGAATCAGTGCTTGAATAGGTAAAGTAGAACTAGATCTGGAATGTTGACATTTTGAAGCTCAACCTATTATTAAATGATGATGAAGATTTTGTAAAAGAAGACTAATATAACAAAGCCAGCATTTTAGAAAGCTTAAAGTCTTAGCTGTGTGCATGCTGTTTTAGACATTCCAAACTTCTTAGAAACTTAGCTAAAAAAGGTAAGACCTAGAACTTGGATGATAGCAATAGAGTTCTGTATTCAAAAATAAATCAGAGATTTGAAGGCAGAATCTTTCAACAGGGTTTGTTATGATGGATTGACTATAATGGGTGATTTTCAAGGAGATAGAATAATTCTTTGAAGCCTAGTTTCCTGGCATACATTTACTATTCTCCTGTGCTTGAAGGCACTATATTATATATAGAGCTTCCTTTCTGGAAATAGAGGCTGACTTGATACCTACACCAATCTTCCAGGTAAAAATAATTTTAAACGGTAACTTAATTTCCTGGAAAGGAAATATGTAACGCCCAGGCCAAAAATTTAAGTTAAGCTGGAACAGTGGCACAAACCTATAACTACAGCCAATTGGGAGGCTGAGGTAGGAGACTTGCAAGTTTAAGCCCAACTCAGGCAACTCTGCAGAACCCTGTCTGAAAATAAAAAAATAAAACAGTTGAGAAGAACCAACAGCCCTGGGTTCAACCACCAGTACGGCAGTGAGGAGTTTGTGGGAGAATACTTAAGTGAAGACAGGAATCCAGAAAAATAAAGGTACTAAAGAAGATATTAGCCTCAAGGACTTTTGCTGAATCAGTTTTCACAGATTTGTAGCTTTATGGAGATCAGAAGTCAAGAGAGAAATCTGGTTCTGATTGATAGTAGAAAATGTAATTGAAGTCCCCTTTCCATCAGTAAGTTTATATTCTCAAAGTATGCTCATCTGTTCCCCTATAAGGAAAATTGTTTGTCACAAACCTTAACATTGTTTCCTTTGAAAACTGGTAACTGTATATAAGCTGGCCTTCACTTGAGTTTGCAGCCAAAATCATACTATTTTTTAAAATCTTACGCTGAGCCTTTGTTTAAATTTAAGGTGATTCTAAAACAGTAGTGTCTCTTTAGTGCCTGGGGCAAACTGACACAGATCTTCTATGGAAGAACTAATCATTACTTCATACTCCTTGGGATTTCTCCAGATAATGTTCTAAGAAAAATAAACAGTTACGATAAATACATCACAAAATGGATCAGCAAAAAACAAGACTCATCAAACAAGAGCAGTCAGAAACAGTTGAACAGAGTCAGACCTGAAGACACTTTAGATACAGAAGATACCATACGCAGACCAGAAAATGTTTAAGAAATAAAACTAGTCTTGGAAATACAAAGAGCAAACATTATTGAAAACAGATTTCCAAAAAAATAGAATTGAAATAAAAGCACAATGGATAAATGTTGTACTTCATTAGATCAGTGAACTGGAAGCTCAAATAGAAAAATTACATAGAAAAGCAGCACAAAGGGTCATGAGGCTAGGATAAGAGAAAGGATAGTGAGAAAGTATTCTAATTGGAGTACAAGAAAAAAAAAGTATGGGCAGAGGCATCGTTTAAAAAAAACCCTACAAATTATAAACAAATATCATGAATATATTAGTTTGGATTCTCTAGAGGAATAGAAAGTATAATTATGCAAAGAGACTTATTAGGTAGACTTAAGGGATCAGAGGTGGAAGAATCCACTGTGACTATCAACATACTGAAGGGCCCGGAGAATTCGGTAGCTGCTCAACCCAAGAAGATGGAAGCTGTACAACAAACGAGATCAAGGATACAGCACCAGTCCAAGGCCAAGGACCTAGTAGCTCACTTGCTGGTGCAAGTCTGCACTGGAAGACTGAGAAAACTGGAGACCGATGTCCAGAAGTGATGGCAGACTAGAGCTCTTCCAAAACAGGGACACTTCCTTCTTTTCCCATTTGTCCAGTCCAGGTTACAAGCCTATTGGTTGGTGTCACCTACATCTTGGATGAGTCTTCCCTCAGTTTGCTGGCCTACCTGTCAGGTGTCCACAGACACTTGAAGAACCATGTTTCCTAATCTGCTAGACATTCCTTAATCCACTCAAGTTGACAGACATACCATGATTAATGGTTGCAATAGCCAAAAATATTGAAAGCAGTCAGAAAAAAAGGCATACCCTTCAAGAGACAATAGCTGATTTCCCAGTAGTGAGAGAGAAAGCCAGAAGGCAGTGGAATGATACCTACATAGTTCTGAAAGAAAATAACTGTCAGTCTAGAATTCTGTATCTATCAAAAAATATTTGTCAAGAAGACAGCAGTAAGATATTTCTAGACAACAAAAACAGAATTGCCATTACTAGACTCTTTCTAGAAGTTTTCCTCTGAAGGAAGCTCTGAAAGATCCACTTCAACTGGTAAATTATTTGAAATGCAAAAGGGAAAGTGAAAAAGGAAAGTATAAATTAAAGCACACAGATTATATAAAACAATAGTAATGAACTATTGAATTTTAAAAATTATAGCAACTATAGCATGTGCACTGGGAAGGGGCTAAATAAATATACTGAATTTAGGTCTTTTTAATGTAAAGATCGTATCTCAGAAGTGGTTAGGAATACAAGATTAAGATGAAAGATGTTATGCCCACAATCTTGAAGTAACCCCTGAACCCTGAAAGCAAATGAAAACTCAATGAAATACGGAGGACTGGTTTTTCCTGGGTTGTCAAGATCACTTTGTGTGTGTATGTGTGTATGGGGGCGAGAGGGGCGTGGGGTACAGGGGATTGAACCCAAGGCCTTCATATGGAGTTACTTCCCCAACCCTTTGGGACTCAAACTTGCTATCTTCCTGTGTCAGCCTCCCAAAATGCTGGGGTTACAGGAGTGCACCACCACACCTAGACAAGATTGCTTCTTTAAGGAACTGAAAGAGTAAGGCTGATATGGACATTTCATATCAGTGCTCAGAATAGAATGAGATGTTTCAAAAAAATAGATCATCCTATCAGTAGGAATATTCAAGCAACAGCATACTGTTTTTACATATTGGGAGGTGGATTTTTGTAATGGACTAGAAATTTGATAAATGATCTCTCTTCCAACTCTATAGTTGTCTTATTTTGACTGATAACTGAGAAAGAATACTTTATTCAGTAATTAAGATCACTTCTTTAAGAATTATACCTCTTTGATTGGAATTCACCAGCTTGGGTCTGTAGAAGCTACCAAAATCAACCATTAGCCTAATAATTCCTATGTAAACATGTTGAAGTATCATGGACATGTGCATTTTCACAAGCCTGGACCGTGGCTCACCTAAGAGTAGTATTGGTTAGGCAACATGAAATTCATGAATGTGTTTTGCTAGGATCTGAGATCATATTCAAAATATTGAGCAGCTGGAATGAAATAGACACCAACAATCAGAACAGATGCTGGCTGTAAATCACAGGCACAACCATATTAGTGCACATTGGCTGATCAGGACTAAAGTGAACATGAACTCATGTTTTCCATGAGGTGTGACACATAAAGTGTAAATTCTTTTTGTATAGCTTTTATCTACACCTTAGCTGTGGCCCTTTCTTCTGACCAACAAGATGATGTTTTTTGTTGTTGTTGTTGTTGATTATTGATAGTTACTTTCTTGGGATATCAGAATGAACATCATTAAGATTACGTGGGGCCAGTGAATTTCCAGAGTCCTGACAATGGCTGTCAAGTGATAAGATAAACTTCTCATTTAAGATTCATAAATCTATTTCATCCCTTTAGTGTCAGACATTACCTGTCACTCTCTTTAACATGGCTATAATTATAAATAGCCTTCCACTTGCTACAAAATCCATTGAAATACAGTGCTACAAATTTGCCATCAGACTTCTCTGGGCTTTTAATTACATTCTTTTCAGAAATAACATTTTTATTTCTCTCCTTTATTTCCTGGCTTCCTTCAGCTTAATTATTTGCCATTATGTCTTTAAGAAAGGTGAGAAACTATGAAAGAAAGCCAGTAGGAGGTATTTCTGTGAGAACTTTTTTTTTAATCTTAAAGCAGTTATTTTTAAGCTAAATAATTGCTAATATAGGTAAAATATAGTTCTGTCTCTGGTTTGTTAAGAATGCTAAGACAAAATTGAGCCAGGTGTGGTGACAGACACCTGTAATTTCAGCACTTAGGAGGCTAAGGCAGGAGGAAGAAGGATCACAGGTTTGAGGCCAACCTGAGCTACATAGTGAGTTCAAGGCCAGCCTCAACTATATAACAAGATCCTGTCTCCAAAAAAAGAAAAACAAAAAAGAAAGAGACTCTGAAGATATTTCTAACAGGCTCTCAGTCCCACAAAGGCAAAACGACTCAACTTGGTGTGTGCCAGGCACAGTTTGTCATTGCTACTAGTCATAGTTGTGCAGGTATGAGTTATATTTTATTTTTTGGATGTCATGTGGTTTGAAATTAAGAATATTATATATCTCTTCCCCCTCCTCCCATTCCAAAGCCACAGAGTTCCTAAAGTTACCACAGATAGCACTTTTCTGCCTCTCTTTTCCATAAATGGTAGATCACCATACACTTTGTTGTGCTTTTGGATGCCAGCATTCGGCATATA
This sequence comes from Dasyprocta punctata, assembly GCA_004363535.1. Classification (NCBI taxonomy): domain Eukaryota; kingdom Metazoa; phylum Chordata; class Mammalia; order Rodentia; family Dasyproctidae; genus Dasyprocta; species Dasyprocta punctata. The sequence goes on from RJWM01007382.1 coordinate 67,486, forward strand.
TTTATATATGCCTGCCTACACAGGTTGTCAGGATATAATAAATAGGAGAATGAATGGACGGCTTTGTAAATGGTAAACTGCTATGCAGATACACCATATCAGAGTAGATTTGAGCCGTTACCTGCAGCTGATGAGCTCCAAAAAGAGCGAAACCGATTAGGTCCTGCAGTACTGGCTTAAGATAATGTAAAACTTTGATTATATTCCATTTGTATGTTATTTTGTCATACTTGCATTGTAGTTTGGGGATGGGAGTATCCTTACTGCTAGTGTATTTCCTCTTCAGTTCAGTCTTTTCTGAAGTTACCTGAAAGAGATCTTCCCCAAAAGGAAATCTGGTTAAATCAGTGTAGATTGTGGCCTGGTCTAATTTTAAATGCCAAGGTTTTCTCACTAGGCAATCTCACCTACTCCCGTAGTCTTTGTGTGTAGCGGGGTGGGAGGGTGGGGAGGGCTACCTGATACTAAGGGTCAAATCCATACTAGGCAAACACTGTACTATGGAGCTGCATCTCTAAGCCAACTCCTGTAGCTTTAAGTTGCTCCTATGTCAGGTGAATCAAAATTGATTGATTTTAAATCAACCAAATTAATTATTTCCCTACATTCTGTACCTCTCCTGGGTTCTGCCTTTCCCCATATAACACCATAGACACACATGTGCACGCACACGCATACAGACTCCACAACAGAAACCATTTTTTATACTTTTCTTTTGGTTATACCAGTACAGTCCTCCCAGAAATAACTAAAAACCTAATAGATACTGCCTGTTCCTATTTCTTTCTCATCATTTCCCAGAAATTACTGACCATTAAGCCCTAAAGATTTGCCTCCTAAATAATCTTAAATCAGTCTCCTTTCCAGACCCTCAGTTATTGCCTTAGTTCAGGCCTTTACACCACTTGACTGCTGCAGTGGCTGTCAAACCAGCTTTCACAAGTCCAGTTTCTCCTCTTAACTACTCTTAGCACTTTTTTCTAGAGTGACCTCCTTGAAGACTAACTTAAGTCTGTCACTTTCCTCCTTAAAATCTTTTAATAGCTCCCCTATAGAGTATAATTCATGCTTCTCACCCTGGAATACCAAGCTTTTCCTAACTCTTCCCTCCCTTACACTTCAGCAACATGCAGCCTGTAATTTTCCAGATTGACTGTGTTGTTTTGTTAGTTGCAGCTGTGCAACTGTTTGTCCCACCTGAAATTCCTTCTTCCCAAATCCATCCTCATATACCCTCATCTAGTAATATACTGGAACTGGCTCTAACCAGCTAGGGAAAACTGGTTGTTGAATACTTAGAATTCTTTAGGCCAATTTATAACTTGAAATCAGCCATGGGTGGGAGTATTTACATCATGCACATCAGCAAATACGATGGGTCAGAACTTTCTACCTCTTCTAGGGCTGGGAATTTGGCTCAGTGGCTTAAGCGTTTGCCCTGGCAGGTGCGAGGTTGTGAGTTCGATCCCCGGTGCCGCAAAAAAAAAAAAAAAGAACTTTCTGCCTCTTCTGACCCACTCCATTTCCTCCAAGAAAGCTGATCCCAACACACCACTACCCCTATTCTCTAGGCAATCGTTGCCTCAAATTTTAGCTTAGATGGTACCTCTTTGAAACCAGCCCTGCCTTGCCCATCCCTCATCTCTCTACCCACATAAGATTGATTGCTACCTCTAAACCTTTTGTATGCTTTATCGTAGCGTTTGCTGCCCTCTGGTGCAGTGGTAGTGTGCGGTAGCAGACTATTTATATCATTGAAAGTTCTAAAAGGTTCGCCATCACTACTCTAGTGTAACTGTTTACATGTGCTTTCTAATAGTAAACTGAATTCCTAAAGGAGAGTCCTTGTGTCTACCTTTGTATGTTTCATTCACTTTGTATGTTTTAGCATTCATTGAAGGGATACATACTGACTGATAATATGCATCAGACACTGTTCTCAGGGTACAGAGATGAAAGTGTTTAGCTTTTTTCTATAAGAAACATAGTCTAGTCTCATGATGGTGAATCTTTTAGAGCTTTCAATGATACAAATAGCCTTCTGTGTGTCATAGGTTCACCACCACTGGTCTAGTCCATAGGAAGAGAAAAATTCAAATAGACCATTATAATACAGTAAATTAAGTACATTGCTCTAAGTCTGTATAAGACGCATTTGAACCTGGGGAAAGAACCTCTGCCTAGGGTAATGGGGAAATCTTCACAGAGTAGGTAAGACTTAAAGGCTGAGCAGAAAGTTGTCTGTAAGTAGGTAGTCAGTACTTTTACAGAAAGAATTTTTTTATAGAACTTCTTTCCCCTCTGGACAACTGAATTATACATGGTTAGTTTTATATGAAAACCCTGTATTAATATCTCTTAAGTTAGAACTCCTTTGAATGAATATAGAATACTCATACTGAGTATTATATTTGTTATCACAATAGTGTTGTGTATTAAACTATCCCAAACTTCTATATCTTAAAAAAGTAACCGTTTATTATTTCTGTATAATCTAAGGGTGAGCTAGGCAGTTCTAGTCTGGCCAGGTTTTATCAGTTTCAGCTGGAATCACACGTACATCTGTAATCAGTTGACAGGGCAGGCTAGTTTTTGGGTGCCATTGGCTATGTCATCTCAGTTCTGGAGTTGATGTGTCTCTCTCATCCCTCTAGGAGGCTTGTCCAAGCCAGGAAGTAGAAACATAGAAATGAGTATTAAAGCCTCTGCTTGATTCACACTTGCTAATGTCCCCTAAACTAAAGCAAATCACATGGCCAATCCAGAGTTAATGTGTTAGAAATAGGTACAAAAATACATGCAAAATTGGGACCACCACTACCATCAGTCTACCACCCCAAGAACACACCCTTTTCTAGCCTTCATGTTACTGTGCAGCAGATTTGCTTGCAGCTGATGCCATGTGATGGTAATGAGCAAACTTCCGAGCTGTCTAGACTTGTTAACCTCATTTCAGTTTTGGGTGTTCATTTTTATGCAACTATTGAAATGACATTGTGGGAGGCTAAAGAAATTAAAGAATCACTTGTTTATTGAAATCCAGGACATGATAATAAGCTCCTTTAGATATTTTATCCACCTATCCTTTATTGGGGGTTGTTTTATTTTGTTTTTGAGACAGAGTGTTGCTATATAGTCCAGGTTGGTCTTGAACCCACTGTGTCACCCAGCCTCAAACTCGTGGCCTCAAACTCATGGCAGTCCTCCTGCCTCAGCCTCCTGTGTGCTGGGATTACAGGCATGTGCCACCACGCCTGGCCAACTTATGCTTTTTGGTAGTTATATTGTCCACAAGGAAAAAAACGCCTTGTAGAGGTTTAAAATTATGTCTGTTTTTAAAGGTCTACTGTTTAACCTCTCCAGTTTAGCATTTGATAGACTGGATTCCTTATAAGAAATGCAAAACATCAAAGTGAGGAAAATTTTAATCCATTTGCAAAAAGCCAACAGATTCTTACTTACTGATGCCTAGGGACAGAGCAGTGCCCTTACTTTTAACTAGTAGCCTAATTAAATGGGAAGCACTAGGAGTAGAAAGCATTAAATAACAATGCATAAGCTGGTATGGTGGCTCTCTGGGAGATAGGAGGCTGAGGCAGGAAGGCTGCAAGTTTGAGCACAGCCTGGAGAACTTAGTGATTTAGCAAGATCTTGTCTCAAAAAAAAGGTGCTGAGGATGCAGCTCAGTACAAAGATACTGGATTCAGTCCCCAGTGCTAGAAAAACAAAGGTGGGGACTCTTTTTAATCTTGGTCCAAAAGTGAGTGAAATATTCCAAAATTCAAACATATATTCCTTAATTTATTCATATTTTGACAAAGGGTCTCACTATGTAGTTCAGACTGGCCTTGAATTCACTGTGTAGCCCAAGCTGGCCTCAAACTCATGGCAATTCTCCTACCTCAGCCTCTGAAGTGTTTGAATTACAGGCATGCACCATCATGCCCAGTTTTAGAACTTTAATTTTCACAAGATTCATATAAGCAATGTTTAATTTTCATCATCGTCACCTTTGGTGAGAATGAGAGAGGGAGCTGGAGTATCCAGTCATAGAAAGGCAGTGGTCAGTAAAAGAATTGAAGCAAGTGGACAAATGGAGAAGTGTTACAAAGGCATTACTGAGCTGGAAGAATTGGCAACAGGACTGAAAGTAAACCTGCAAAACTAAGTTGTGGAGTAGAGCCTAGACCAGCAGTCTGCCTTCAGGTGTGTTTATAGGGCCTTCCCCTAGAAGGAAGGTCAGGGTGGTGAGTTCCCTCACTTTGAATCCACTTCATCTCCCTCTCTTTCTCTCTGGCAAGTTTGCCCATGGGTTCCCTGCTTCCCTCTCTAAACAGAAGAGCTTCTGCCTCTTCTCTAAAACCAGTAGGAACAGGAAAGGGAACTGGTTATTGAAAGTGACTGAGGAGCCAGGCGTGGTGGCGCACGCCTTTTAATCCCAGCACTCGGGAGGCTGAGGTAGGTGGAGCGTTGTGAGTTCGAGGCTGGCTTGGGCTACAACGCGAGGGCAAGGCCGGCCTGAGCTACATAGTGCGACCCTGCGTCAAAAAACCAGGGCTGGGAGTTTGGCTCAGTGGCTTAAGTGCCTGCCCTGGCAGGCGCGAGGCTGTGAGTTAAATTCCCGGTACTGCAAAAAAAAAAAAAAAAAAAGAAAGTGACTGAGGGAAGACTTCAGGATCAAAAATATTTTAGCCTCAAGAACTCCCCCCCCCCACTATCTAAGGTGCTGGTGTAAAGAATAGGAGACTGCTCAGATTTATTACTCTGTGGACCTAATTCATAGCAAGAACTGCAGTCAGAAAAATAATTCAGTAGTGTGTCCTGGAAGAGCATTGGAGGAGCAGTGTGGGGTGTGACTCTGGCTCTGCCCTTGCTTACTTTTATACCTGGCTCTCCCTCTGGTTAGTGAATGCTTTGGGATCCTGTCGTCCTCCAGCTTGTTGACATGTCTTTGGGTCTCTGAAGTGCAGTATCCTCACCCTGATACCACTGTAGTTTTAACCTATTTCAAGTAAGGTGACTGGGTGTGGTATTATTAAGCAGAAGGTCAAAAGAGGCGTCAAGTGACTATAAACCCTCAGTTACTTCCTGCTTTTACCACCAGATGGCACTCAGATATTTGGAAGACTTACAATGACTGAAACTGCAAAAAAATAGTTAATGCAGCCAGGAATGGTGGTGCGCATCTGTAATGCCAGCATTCAGGAAGCAGAGGCAGGAGGACCCCTGTGGGTTCAAGGCCAGCCTGGGCTTCATAGGAAACTCAAGTCCAGCCTAAGTTACAGAGCAAGACTCTGTCTAAAAAGAGAAAAGAAAGAAAAAGAAAAAGAAAGAAGCAAAGTTAATGCTGTGACTCATTATATATAACTCATTACAGATATAAACTCATTAAAATATAACTATATAAATATATATTAAAACCTGTCAACTAATGAACAGTGGTTTAAACAATGAAAAATAGTTTCTTATAGTAAATTTAGGAATTTTTCATCAAAGAAGGGAATATGATCAGTCTGTAAAATCAAGACAGGTCAAGTCATGATGGGTATAACAGAAATGATTAATTCATCAATTATCAGTGTACTAGTGTAAACATTCTTTTAAACCTTAAAATGGGTAAAGATGTAAAAGTGGTCTTTATTAACACTGAAGGTACTGCCAAGTAAAAATGTGGAAACTTTTTATTTCAACAAATTGAGGTACACTTGTGCATGAAAGGTTTATCAGTGAACATTAAAACAAATGAGAGATGCTCAGGGGACATCTCTGAACTCTGGCTGTGACATCAAAGGAAGCAGCTGTTTCCATTTTCTTCAGCAGCTAACAGATTTTCTGCAAAGGGACAGATAGCAAATGTTTTTAGGCTTGCAGATTACATAATCTCTAACTACTGGACTGTTATAGCATGGATAGTGTGAAGTAGATACACATGAACAAATGGGTGTGGCAGTGTTTCAATAGTTTATTTACAACAACAGGTGTTAGGCAAGATTTGGCTTATGTGCCACAGTTTACCAGCTCCTGATTATGAGTGGATGCTAGAGTCCATAGATATTTCCTTTTCTAGGCCTTAGTCTCTGACTTGTGAAATAAGAAAATTGGATTGGATGATCTTTCTTATTTCTCAGGTTTTGTTTCCTTTAATGTCTCTCCTAAGCTAAGTGATTCAGCAGAGAGTGACTTTTTTTCTTCATGTATTTGTAGATTCAAATTTTTAAAAATCCGGCTTGACTACATTTGTAAGTCTGTAGGGCAGAGGTTCTTAGACTTGGTGCTGCTGATGTTTTGGTTTGGGTGAGGAGGAGCTGTTGTGTGTATTATAGGATGCTAATCACTAACATACTACAGTTTGGATAACCAACGGTGTCTCTAGGCATTGCCAAATGTCCCCTGGGAAGCAGAATCACCCTCGGTTGAGAGCCACTGCTCTAGGGACTTTTCAGAATGTCTACAGGAATTACGAAAATGCAAATCAGACCATACACCCCAGGGAAGCCAGTAAAATAATAAACATACTCCTTCTGGCACAAAGTCAAAAAAATCAAAAGCCAAGAGGAGTAGCTAGGTTATCACCAAGAGAAGGTCAACTAGAATCACATTATCTGTTCAAAGGGGGCTAGAGAGTTGGTAAAAGGTTGTTATGTAATGTTAATTTAGATGAATTATAAATATTTCTGGATCCAGTGAATTCCAGTAGAAGCTGTCTATAAATGACCTACTGAAAAGTCAAACTAAAGCAAGGAAACATGAGTGAATAGTAATATAAACAAGGTCAATAGTAAATAACATTAGTTTTATACTTCTATTGTTTGATACTTCTAGCAGAAAGGAGTTCAGTCTAGGTGAGTTCATTAGTCTTTATGAGGTTCAGAGGTTTATGAGTTTTTTAAATTTGGTTTTGTTTTAAGTAAATAAATCAAGTGTAGCTTATTTCTACAGTGGAATATTATTCAGTGGAGAAAATGAATTCAGTGCACTGCTCTTCCAGCTACATAGATGGATCTTCGAAGTTAGGTTTTCAGTGTTGGTAAAGTTGATCCTTTAATGTACAGATCATTTAGCAGTCTTGAGATTGATCTACAATTAAAAGCCAAATTCATCTTGATTCAACTAAAATAAAAGTGTTTTTGACTTGCATACATCTTTTTATGCCTGTATGATCTGTTTTAAAGACCTATCTTTCAGTCGTTAGTGGTATTTTAATAGCTGAAAAACCCTGAATATCCAAGTGGCTTTGGACGAAGGTTTTTTTCACTTTCACACTGTTTTTCTTATTTTCCTTCCAGTGACTTTCATACAGGGTGATTCTAGAAGCTAATTTTAGTCTCAGGCTGTGCCTTTGGTTTCTTCTGTGATCAGGGGTGGGTCTCTTTACCCTGTTGAGGAAATGGTTTCTTCATTTGTAAAATAGTAGGGAGGTTCCCGTACTCTGGTCTCAGGAAGCCTGAAAAAGAACCATGTTTGAAACCTTGTTTGAACTTTAAGTTTCTGTGTCCCAACCCCTGACACTTTTTAATCTAGGAAGGCTGGGAAAGTCAGGTGACCCCAATGCACAGACATGTTTTAGAACCATTAGGGATGAACTCTTGAGGTCCTTACAACTCTAAAATGCAGTGGTTGTGTATGTATTTCCTTAAATGTTCTTGATTAGAATGTTTTCTGGAAAATGTTTTGTATCTTACAAGAAATGATGGGGAGTAATACATTGTAACACACTCACATTGATAAAGCTTACATAAATTTGGTTTGCTATAAGATGGTCAGCATATAGCTTATGATAATCATCATGATCCCCAATAAGTGTTAGAAGATATTTTCCCTTTTTAGCAGGTGGTCATTTCATAGCTTCTGTGTTTTCAGCCTTCAACTTAGAGAAGAATTATAGTTTGATATCCTGACGTCCATGTAACCACAAAATGGAATAAAATTAGAAATTCTGTCTGGTTGTTAATTTCTGTTTATTTGTTTTTTCTTTAATTTGCAGAATGCTCTTTTCAGTTGCATTAGCAGAAATGAAAGTAAGTATATTGTCGGTGGTTATACAAAGAGCAACACAGTTTACAGAACCTGATTAGCTGTTACAAATACTGCCAAGATCTGGCATTGTAACTTAGGCTGTTAAAAAGCCATCTGAAAGAGTGTGCACAGCAGGATTCAGTTGAGCTCTTTCCTCTAGGGCGTTCAAGTCATTCATGCAGTATTACAGTTCCTACTTCTAATTGCAGATCTACAGAGCAGACACAAGAGCTCAATGTGCTAGAGGAAGATACTAACACAGTAATAATAGGATCACTTTCAGAGGTTAAGCACTTTATATAATGTGCACTTGCTGAGAGCTGCCTCTCAGTTCATTTAAAGGACATTTATTGAGTATTTGCTTGTTGTGGGGCAGACACACAGCTATGGGAAACATGACCTGTACTCTTAAGAACTCTAAGACATGGTAGATTATGAGATAGCACACAGGAACAGTTCAAGAGAAGGAGGAATCACTTCCTGCAAGTGTGCAGAGAGGTGACTTTCTGGAGTTGGTGACTCAGATGGGCCTTGAAGGGTAGATTATATGTGAACAGTGGAGATTGCAGGAGGGGGCACTCCAAGTGAAAGGAATAGCGAGAGCATTTAGAGATGGGAAAATACAACTGAGGAACAAATAGCTGTTTGAATTAGTTTGGCAGGAGATTTATATTGAAGGACAATAAGCATTAGCTGTCTGTGCTTTTATCTTTTATCCTTTCAAACTGGGACATAGTTCAAGATTCTCTTATGTCCTGCTACACTGGTGAGGAAGCCAGTCTAATGAGGTAATAAGAAGATGGGGATCATATCCTTTTCCACTTGTGTCTTCTGTCTTCACCATACCCCACTACTGTTACTAGTTTATCCTCATTGAGGTTTGTAGTAATAAATGTAGTCATAAATAATTGTTCCTTGCTGGGCGTGGTGGCACACGCCTTTAATCCCAGCACTCAGGAGGCTGAGGTAGGTGGAGCGTTGTGAGTTCGAGGCCGGCTTGGGCTACGAGGCGAGCACAAGGCCGGCCTGAACTACATAGTGCGACCCTGTCTCAAAAAACTAGGGCCGGGGTTTGGCTTAGTGGTTTAAGCGCCTGCCTGGCAGGTGCAAGGTTGTGAGTTCGATCCCTGGTGCCACCAAAAAAAAAAAAAAAAAATTGTTCCCTATGGGATAGGAGATATAGCTTAGTGGTAGGCTGCTTGCTTAGCATGTGCAAGGATTTGTTCCCTGGCACCACACAAAAAAGATAATAAATAATTGTTTTGTGATTAAACTCTTTGGAAGTGGGCACACTAAGTTTGGTAGCTCTTGCAAGTTAAAAGCAGTGGCACAATAGGGATGGAACACTCTCCTGGTCCTGGAAACTCAGGCTTAGCCTACATCCATTAATTTACATACAATGTTATCATTGTCATTTCTGGGGATCACCAAAAACCTAATTCTAGTTCTCGAGTATCCATCTCTAATAATTATCGAGGAATTTTTAACTGCTTTTTCTCTAAACCTCTTCTACTGTACACCTGTCATGTCTTCCTTCAGCCTCCCACAAACCCCTGTAGTCTCCTGTGAGACTCTTGGTCTTCTTCATCATAGTTTCCACATTGCCCTCCCAACTGCTTATCACCTTCTCCCCATATACTTTAAATGGGAGCCCACTGGTGTTTATTTTAATACATAAATCCATTCATATTTATTTTAAGTGAGTTTTACTTTTCAGCATAGGAGTAAATCGTATCCATTGTTAAAGGTGGAGTATCCCAATTTAGGCATATTCTTGCAGATGTTCAAACTGTATAGAAGTTTTAGGATTTTGTTTCGAGATATACACTTATGTAATTATCAAACTTACATGTCTGATGTCTCTTAGTTTTTACTTGTCCTCATAAATGTGAGGCATTTGGAGTTTTATTTTATTTTGGTATTGTTTGTTTTCTTAGTTTATACACCTCCACAAGTCTAATATGGAAGGAAGCTGTTCCAGTGGTTCTCAGTGGGGCACTCTTAGCATTTTAGGAGACAGTTTGGTTGTGTTAGAGTGTCCTGGATAGGACAGGCAGGATACTTAGCAGCCCTGACACCCATGCATTAAATGACCAATGTAGTCCCCAAATCATAAATACTTCCATATTCTTCCAGTGCTGTGCCAGTGGGGAATCACTGAACTCTAAAGTTGATGGATAATGATTTTCTTCTATCGGTGACCCTTTGACTATCCCCATGACTGTGCCTACAGTAGTGCAGATTTTAGTGTTTGTCTTCTGTAGCATGATTTTGTTGCTCAAATTCAGAAAGACATACTGTTCCATCTTTATGATGATCACTTATTATTAACAAAAGGCTGTTATTACTTGAGTGTTGTCTCTTTTTCCCCCCATAGTGGGTTCGGTGTGCTGCAGCTATGCAGGTCATCACACAAATTGCCGTGAATACTGTCAAGCCATTTTCCGAACGGACTCTTCTCCTGGTCCATCTCAGATCAAAGCGGTGGAAAATTATTGTGCCTCTGTTAGTCCACAATTAATACACTGTGTGAACAATTATACCCAGTCTTATCCAATGAGGAACCCAACAGATAGTAAGTAGAGGAGACATATTTATCTCATTTTAATCTTTTTAAAACAGTTTATAAGAAGAAACTTATAGATACCTGTAGTCTGAGTCACTTGGGAAACACCATACTTCCATTTGTGTTTAGATTTGACAGATTAAACATTTTTGTCACAACAGGTGCCAAGAAAGATGGGAATGTCGAGAATATGAGGAAATTGGAATTCTCTAGTTTAAGGGCGAAAGAGTTCTTTGGTATAGATATTTTGGGAAGAAGTTGAATAATGACCATTAGAATTCCAAATTACCATGTCTTTTGATCTAGCAACTGCATTTCTCAGAATTTATTCTTGAAGAAAACTTACTCAAATTTGCAGAAATATGGTTTATATATTCATATGAAGATGTACAGCATTCATGTAACAGAGACAAATTAGAAATAACCCAAACATTCGTCAGTAGGATATTGATTAAATTATGACTTAGCTATATAATAATGACACTTTAGAAACAACAAAAAGGAACACATTTATATAAAAG
>RJWM01007383.1:0-78474 GCA_004363535.1 Dasyprocta punctata
GCAGCTCCGGTCTCAAGATGGCTGTCCCTCGCTCTCCCTCGGGGGTGGGGGGCTGGGGGCCGCCGGGTTCACTCACTCACCGGCTCGCGACCACCTTGCTCCACGGTCGACCGTTGGCTCTATTGTCGCGCCACACCGCCGCAATTCTCCCGGCAACTCCACGCGTATCAAGAGCACCTGGATCGTACCTTCTCGGCTCAGCTTGGGTTGCAGCGCTGTTTGGATTCCGCTCCGCACAGAGGTACTTCTGGTCTCCGCCTTTGTTTATTTCATTCTTTTACTCTTTCCGTGGGCTGCAGTTCTCGTTTTAGATTCTTCTTGGGTCCAGAGGACTCATCTCCCTCTTTTTTCCTTCTCTCTGTTATTATATTAGTTTATATTCCAGCATTTTGATGGTATATTCAGGAAGCCTCCGTGTCTCGGTGTCTTCTGGGCGGCCATCTTGGAGGCGGACCAAAGAACCAACACTTTGATTCATTCATTCTTTGTATTGTTTTCTTAGTTTCATTTGCATTAATTTCTGCTCTGATCTTGATAATTTCCCCCCTTCTTTGGTCTTTGGACTTCTCTTGCTCTTTTTTTCTAGAAGTTTAAGGTGCATCATTATGTTGTTAATGTGTGATCTTTCCATTTTTCTAATGTGGGAATTTAGTGCTATAAATTTCCCTGTGAGGACTGCTTTCATTGTGTCCCACAGGTTCCGGTAATTTGTATTTGCATTTTCATTCAATTGTAGATATTGTTTAATTTCTTTTTTTTTTTATTTCTTCTGTGACCCATTAGTTATTTAGGAGAGTATTATATAATTTCCATGTGTTTACAGGGTTCTTGTAGGTTTTTTTGTCATTCATTTCCAATTTTACTTCTCTATGGTCAGATAATATGCATGGAATTATTTCAGTTCCTTTACATTTACTTAAGCATGTTTTGTGAATCAGTATATGATCTATTTTAGAGAATGACCCATGTGCAGCTGAGAAGAATGTGTATTCTGATGTTCATGGTGAATTACTCAGTAGTCATCTACTCGGTCCATTTTTTCATAAGTTTGATTCAGTTCTGTTATTTCTTTGCTGATTTTTTGTTTGGTTGATCTGTCTCTCTGTGACAGTGGGGTATTAAGGTCCCCTGTTATAACTGTATTACTGTTTATTTGGCTTTTCATGACTATTATGAATTGTCTTACATAGTTGGGTGCTCCCGTATTTGGTGCATATATATTTGTGATTGTAATCTTTTCCTCTTAAAGTTTTCCCCTAACAGTTATATAGTGACCTTCTTTATCTATTTTGATCATTATTGGTTTGAAGTTCACATTTTCTGCATGCAAAATAGCTACCCGTGCTTTTTTCTGGGTTCCTGTTGCATGGAGTATTATTTTCCAGCCTTTGATTTTTATTCTGTGAATATCCTTTTGAGTCAAATGTGTTTCGTGTATGTGACATATTGTTGGATTTTGTTTCTTAACCCACTCTGCTAGTCTGTTTCTTTTTATTGGTGAGTTGAGACCATTTACATTTACTGATATAACTGATATATACTGACTCATCCTTGTCATGATATCTTTCTATTTTTGGTTTTCTACATTTTCTGTTTTATTATTTTCCCTGCTTAGTGATTTCTTTTTGTTGTTGTTCTTTAGATTGTAGCTATCTTTGTCTCTTTCTAGAGTGTTTTTCAGTACTCTTTGTAGTGTTGGTTTGGTGGCCATAAATTTCTTCAGCTGTTCTTTGTCATGAAAGTATCTTATTTCTCCATCAATTTTTAAGGATCGTTTTGTAGGGTACATCAATCTGGGTTGAAAGTTGTTTTCTTTCAGGAGTTGAAATACTTCACTCCAAGCTTTTCTTGACTTAGAGGTTTGTGTTGAGAAGTCTGCCATGATTCTGATAGGCTTTCCTTCATAGATGATCTGTTTCTTTTCTCAGACAGCTTTTAGTATTTTTTTTCTTGTGCCATATTTCTGATACCCTAATTATTGTATGTCTGGATGAAGGTTCGTTTTGGTTATTGGTAATAGGGCTTCTGTATGCCTTATTTTTCTGAATATCAGATTCTCTTCCCATGTTTGGAAAATTTTCTACTATCATTTCTGTGAATAGTCTTCACAGATCATTTGTATTGACCCTTTCTGTTTCATTTATGCCTGTTAATCTTATGTTAATTCTCTTGGCATCATCTTGCAGGTATTGAATTGTTGTTTCTTGGTTCCTTGTTGTTGTTGTTGTTGCTGTTTTTTTTTTTTTTTTTTTTTTTTTTTTTTTTTTTTTTTTTTTTTTTTTTTTTTTTTTTTTTTTTTTTTTTTTTTTTTTTTTTTTTTTTTTTTTTGCTTGCTTCCTTTGGGTCACTAGGTAGTGAACTCACAACCTTGTGCCTGCCAGACAGGCACTTAAGCCATTGAGCCAAACCCCCAGCCGGTTCCTTGTTATTTTTAAGAGATCTTTTCTTTCATGTTCATAAGTTCCCATAGTGTCTTTAAGGTCTGAAATTCTATCTTCAGCTTCATTCAAGCGGTTTTTCAAACTTTCCTTGAAATTTTTCATTTCCTGAATTTCCCTTTGAATCTTTTTCATGCATTCTATTTGTGCCTTATATTCTTCATTCAAATTTTACTTCATTTTCTTATGTTCTCCTATTTTTTATCTTGATCTTCTTTAGATACACACAGCATTTCTTTCATAATGATTGTCATTTCATTTTTTAACTGAGAGATTATTTCTGATTTGTGTTTCTCTATATCTTCATGGAGTTGTTTCTTTCCTGAATTTGCTATCATTTCAGAAAGTTCAGTTGTGTGATTCCCAGTGTTTTCCATTTCAGTGTCTCTTGGGTTTGTTGTCAATGGGCTGGGAGATTTTCACTCCCTCTTTGCTTTTCAATCTGTCATTTTCTTCTCGTACCTGTGTGGCTGGGCAGGCAGCCTCCCAATTATTAGTACTGCAACACAGTGTTGGGTAGAGCTTCAATCCTCCAGTATCCCCATGGCTAGCTGGGGCACACTCCCAGATTATGGTGCTGGACCCTTGTGTTCTGTGGTTTGGGAGGCTGGCCACGTGTTCCCCTGATGTACTTTGTTGGGTTGTTCTGGGGTGCTGGGCTATGTGTCCTGTGATTCTGGCCAGGCATTCCCCTGGTGGGTTGTGCTGAGATGTGGGACTGGGTAGAACTGGATCTTCTGTGCCACTAGTGAGGGCACACTCCTGGAGTGTGCTGCTGGAGTCTCCACCTTACTGCGTGGGAGCTAAGACCTCCAGAACCCAGACAGCTAGGTGTAGTTCACCCCAGAGTGTGACACCACCTGGACCTTGTGTCTGGTTGCAGGGAGTTCAGAGCCTCTAGAGCGCTTCACCAGGCAAGCCCGGGCCAGTCGCAGGTGTATAGTGCCAGGGTCTTTCTCCTGATTGGGTGGGTTCACAACCTCTAGGACCTGCTGTGCCGGCTTCACCCCTGAACAGTGGAGCTTGCGCCTTGTGCTCTGATGGGCAGAGCTCAAGCTCCCTAAGGCCCTGCAGTTATGCTGGCCAGTCCTTGATAAGCAGCTTTGGGCCTCTGGGCTGGGCTGGTTTCAGTACCTTTGTGTCCTGCGAGGCCGGACGGGCATTCCTGTGGTGGGTTGTGCTGAGACGCGGGACTGGGTAGAGCTGGATCCTCTGTGCAGCTAGTTGGGGTGCACCCCCAACTGGTTGATTTCTTGATGATAGCCATTCTTTCTGGAGTGAGAAGGAAACACAGTGTTGTTTTAATTTTCATCTCTTGAAAGACCAATAATATTGATAATTTTTTCCATATATTTATATGCCATTTGTATTCTTCATCTGAGAAATGTGTGTTCATCTTAGCTGCCTGTTTTTGGATTAAGTGTTTGAATTTGGGAGATCTGATTTTCTTTGAATTCTTTATATTTTCTAGATAGAAATCCTTAAAATATTTTTTCCCCTTAGAATTCAGTTTTGAAAATTTCTATTGACATTTCTTCACATTCATCAATTCCTTCTTTCTGCATTTTCAGGGTACTTATGAGATCATTAAAATCATTTTTTTAAATTTCAGTAACTGTGTTTTTTAATTTCTATTATTCTCTTTTCATATTTCTCTTTTTCTTTGTTTCTTTTGTGCTGTAGATTGAGCCCATGGCTACATACATTCTAAGCAAGTACTCTATAACTCAGTTAAATTCCCATACCTAATAAAAATTGTGATTTCTATTATTTTGAAAAATACTTGCTATATGTTGCCAAGGCTGGCCTTAATTTACTATGTTCAAGCAATTCTCCTGATTCCTCCTTCTGAGTAACTTGGACAGTACATACATATCACTATTCCAATATATGATTTTTTAAAGGTGTCTTCTGTCTCTACTTCCCATGTTTCTGTGTTCTCTATTTTTTCCCTTTATCATTCTTTCTATATTAATTACAATTGTTTAAACTCCCAATTTGAAAACCAGACAAGTACTCAAATAAAACAAACAAACAAAAGGCCAATCTCTTTAATAATCATAAATACAAATATCTTCAACAGTATTCTAGCAAACAGAATGCCACAAATCATCAAAACAGTCGCACATCATGGTCAAATATGCTTAATCCCAAGTATGTAAGAATGGTTCAACATATGCAAATCAGTAAATGTAATACACTACATATAGAGGAACAAAATTTGCAAATGTAAAGGAACCAAGAGATAGAGAAAGGAGGAAAAGAGAGAAGAAAAACAGAATGTAAAAAGAATGAAGTTGTGTATTATACACATATCAATTTCTCATAATGACTGAAATCATTATATGCAGGAAACGTGGTAAAAATATTTGTAAAAAGGATAAAAAAGACAGAAATAACACAATCATTTCAATAGATGCAAAAGTTTTGTCACAAAATTCAACATCCATTTATAATAAAAATCTGCAGAAAATAGGTATAGAACCTTATCTCAATCTTATAAATCCATTTATGAAAATTACACTGACAACTTCATGTTAAGTGGGGGAAAACTTTGTTTCCCCACTACAATCAGGAAGAAGCAAAAGATATCCACTGTCACTACTCCTGTCCAGTATACTATACAAAACATTACCTCAAGAAAATAGACATGAGAAAGAAATGAAATGAGTATGTATATCAAAGGAAGTAGTACATTATCACTACTTGCAGATGACATGATCTTCTATAGGGGATATTTAAAAATTCTGCCATAAGAATCAGAGAATTAATAGATTTAACAATGTAGCAGAAAACGAAATCAACATACAAAAGTCAATAGTTCCTGTACACCAATAATAAACACACCAATAAAGAAATCAGAAAACAATACCCTTCACAATATAGTAGCATCAAAAAACCTTAAATACATAAGAATTAGATTAATCTAGAACTTGAAAGATGAATATTATTAAAACTAACCTACTCTGAAAGAGAAGATCAAAGAGGACATCAGAAAAAGTAAAGATATTCCCTACAGCAGTACCAATAGAGTAAGTGCCCAACTTACCAACATTCAAGTTATGAGCTTTCACAGACACAAACAGACCTAGGATTAGAAACACTCATAGATGTGATCAAATTGTGCAAGTACTTCACATATCTTTCAATCACTGTTATAGTTGTGCTGTTGTGTGTTTATTATATGGTGTGATAGTGTACAGTAGTACAGTGCTCAGTCAGAGCCCGGGTTGTCTAGAAGCAAGAAGAGAAGTATTGATGATGTGAAGGGTACTGCTAGAAAGCAACAAGCAATAATCACAGAAACAAAAGTGAAAATAATTGAGAGATTGGGACAAGGTAAAAAGATGGTAGAAATTGCTCATTCTTATAGCGTGAATCATTCAACTATTGGCACAATAGTAAAGAATAAGGACAAGGTTATGGAACATGTGAAGTCTGCTATGAAGTCAACAATAATTTCCAAAAAGCATTTTAAAGTGATGCATAAAATGAAGAAACTTCTCAGTGTGTGGATGCAGGATCAGCATCAGCATTGAATATCATTCATCTTAATGTTTATACAGGGAAAATCTAAAAGCCTGTTTGAATACTTGAAGAAAAAATGGGGTGAATGAGGTGCATCGTTTACTGCCAGGCAGGTATGGTCTAAGAGATTCACGGTTAGAACCAACATTTACAATTTAAATGTAAGTGCTGAAGCTACAAGTGCACATACCATGATTGCCCAAGAAATTCTAGAAACACTTAGAGAAATTTTTGATGAAGGTGCTTATTTACTCCAACATATTTTTAACTTTGACAAGACAGAACTGCACTAGAAGAGGATGTCAAATTAAGTTACATCAGTAAAAAAAGAAAAATTGATGCCAGGCTTCAAAGCAGTCAAAGATAGACATACTATGTTGTTTGGTGGCAATGTTACAGGTGATATGAAACCAAAGCCTCTCTTAGTTTATCACTTAGAGAACACAAGAACCCTCAAAAACTTAGCCAATTGCCCTGTTGTACTCAAGGTTTACTAGGGAATTTGTCTAACAGCGTATCTCATAGAATTAGAGAAAATAATTCTTAAGATCATTTGGAACCAGAAGAGATCTAGAATAGCAAAGGAAATTCTGGGTAACAAAGGCAAGGCAAGGGGGATCATAATCTCTGTTTAGAAATTAGAAATTATGATATAAATCTACTGTGATAAAAACAATGTGGTACTGGCAAAAGAACCCCCCCCCAAAAAAAAAAACAAAAGATCAATGGAACAGATTAGAAGATGCAGGAAAAACTTGTGGACACACTAGGTCAGCTTATATTTGACAAATGTGTCAAATATATTCACTGGAAAATGAATAAACCTATTTACGATATGGTGCTGGAAAAACTGTCTTTGCACATGCCAAAGATAATTGGACCCATATCTTTCACCATACACTAAACTAAATACAGAATGGATGAAATATCTAAATATCAAAACAGAAAAAATAAATCTGCTGGAAGATAGAATTGGTAAAACTCTTAAAGATATTGGTGTAGGAAAAGACTTTATAAATAAAATACTGATCACACAGAAACTATCAGAAAGAATCAGCAACTGGGATTTTATCTTATTAAATGCTTTTACAAAGCAAGAGAGACCATTAACAAAGAGACAATGTATAATCTGGAAAAAATATTTGCCAGTTTTTACTCAGACAAAGGATTACTATCAAGAACATATAAAGAATTCAAAAACCTCAGACCACCAAAATTTAGAGATCTAATCCAAAAATGGGCATCTGAGATGAATACACACTTCTCAGATGAAGAAAGATAAACAGCAAACAAATACATGAAGAACTATTCAGTATCACTGGCCATCAAAACAACACTAAGATTCCATCTCACCACAGAAAAAAATAGCTATTATCAAGAAATCAACCAACAACCAAGTGTACACTGGTGCAAGAACTGTGAAATTAGTGTGGAGATTTCTCTAAAAACTAAGGTTAGAAGTTCCATTTTATGTAGCTATTCTGCAATGGCAAACAGTAACACTGGAACAACACCCAGGATTTGGAGACAGATTTAATTATGTCAACAGCCACTTACCAGGTTCACTCCCAAAATATCAGGCCCTGATCTCTGTTGGTCTAGGCTTTATATGAAATTTGCAACCAAGAAGTATACAGAAGCAGAGTACTTGGCAGCTATCAATTGGTTCTGACAATATGCGACATAGTTACCAGCTATGCATCACAGTGAAAAATCACTTCTAAGAAACAGAAGTAACAGGAACTGTAACAGGAACTGTTACCTGGGCAATTAATAGAAACTGAAGTATAGTGGCTGGGGGTGGAGGGCATTTTCTACTACAATTCCTCTTCCAGGTATTTTTCCAGAAGAATTAAAAGCATCATACCACAGTGATATATGTGCACCCATGTTTATAGCAGCACAATTTATAATAGCAAAATCTTGGAAACAACCTTAATGACCATCACCAAAGGAATGGACAAAAAAAGCTATTTTTTTATACAATGCAGTATTATATAGTCATAAAAAAGGATAAACAGGAGATTTTTATAGGTAAATGGATGCAACTTGAGTCCACACTTATAAGTGAAATGAATCACACACATCTTTGCATCATTTTGTATCCCTACTGTGAAAAGTTGAAAGAGTAAATAAGATATTAATGTATATTAATTCTGGAAATAATGTTTTGTTAGTCTTCCAAATTTTTTCTTCCTTTTCCAAACGGTTTCAATGATTTTAAGTCTTTTGGATTTTCTTAGAAAATTGTTATCTTCAAGTGTTTCATCTTAAAATGTTTCTTGAAAATTTTAATTTCTCTGTATTGTTTTCTAGTTTTATGTATGTAGGTCTCATAAATTTTGTGGTGACATTTATCACTATTTTATATTTTAATACTCTTGTAACCAATGTATATTGTTTTCCTTTGTTACCATGAAAAGAAAGTACAGTTGCTTTTCAATAAACATTTTGCCAAAAGGGAATTATTTAATACAGGACACAGATTTCATAGAATTATTTTATAATATTCACCCAAAAAGCCAAATGCAGAGGAGTGAAAACTATCTGACCACACAATAGAGAGCCAAAGAATCTGCCTGAGGGCCTAGATCCCACAGTGATGTCGTGTATGAGTCCAGCTGAAGACTTAGAGCTGATAGCAACGTTCTGCATGAGTCCAACTGAAGGCCTAGAGCCCACAACAATGTCTCATGCAACTCTGTATCAAGGATCTGCACTAGGACAGCCCAAAAGTCAATAGTAGAAGCTAGAATATCTGAACAAGCAGGATGAAGGATCTGTGCCACCAGATCTCCCCCAAACAGAATTGCAGCTATCCCCAGTGACAGCAAGGATCTCAGCTCCTCTGATGATAAGAACAGCCAAATTCTTATTAGGAAATCCAGCATGACAAACTTCTCCATGGGAATCAACAGCATATCATCTTCCCCTCCAGTTCTCCTTTTGTGATGTTAGCACCTATCCTCAGGCAGGCCTTCCAAATCAAGCACCACCTGATTCAGTTCATTTGGGTGTTACAAGTCAATCATTAGTTAATCCAACACAGGCTCTATACCTGTTTTGTGGAACAGTAACTCCAAATGTTGGGCTACACGGACCATTTTCCAGGACTGATTTTTCCACCATTTTTTCCCAGATATAGAGAAATATTGTTTGAAGAAACATATCCCATTCAATATTCTTTTGCTACTTGACATTGCACCAGGTCATTCCCAATTCATGAATGACTTTCCTCCCAGCATCAAAATAGTGCAGCTGCCACTGAATACTATGGTGTGTAATGAAACTATGGACTGAGGAGCTATTGAAACTTTCAACAAGTATTGGTTATGTCATAGTTTTATCAGGCAGTGAAGGCTAATGATGAAAGAGGAATGACTTTTAGATGACTTTGGAAGAACAATAACATCTACAAGGTCATAAAAAATCAGCTTTGCTTGGTATGAGATTGCAGCTGTTACTATGAGTGGGGTTTGGAAGAACCTTTGCCAAGAATTTGTTCATGAATTTCATGGAATTGAGAAGATGAGTAACAAGTCCAGAGAGCATGGTGTGAGCCGAAGTCCTGCACAGCATACTCCACTTAGCTATGCAGCATTGGTACACTGCTCAGAATCTGGTAAGCCCCCACTCAGTTACACCAAGCAGCTGGCGAGCTTTGGTGTGCCATGTGGCATGAACTGAGGGCTTGCAAACATACCCCACCTAGCCATGGAGCACTGGTGTGCCACTCAGAGCCTGGTAAGGCCCCAACCAGTGACCCCAAACAGATGGGGAACTGTGCTCCACCACTCTGGACCTGGTAGGGCTCTGCCCTATGAACCAAATAGCCAGTGTGCCACTTGGGTCCTGTTTGGACCCTGGCCAGTGACCCCAAACAGCCAGAGAGCTTTGTTGTGGCATGTAACACAAGCTGAAGGCCTACACAGTGTACTCCATTTAACTGTGCAGCCTTGGTGTGCTGCTCAGAACATGGTAAGGCCACAACTAGCAACCCTAAACAGAGGGGGAGCTTTGCTACACCACTCTGGACCCTGCAGTGTCCCGCCCAGTGACACCAATCAGCAAGGGGAGCCTCAGTGTACCATGTGAGGCATGCGGAATGTCCACCCAACATACTCCACCCATTTGGGAAGATGCTGAGAGCTGCTTGGGACCTGGTAAGGCCTGCCTAATAACCCTCACTCAGCTGGGGAACCACCTCCAGTACAGACAGCCATCCTCAACCCAGGAAAAAACTGAGAATTTTCATTCAGCTGCACCAGAGAAATACAGGAAAATGACAAAATGAAAGACCAAAATGCAATTGCAAGCTTCCAACCCATCTAAAACAATGCTAGGAGACATGCACATAGAAGAAAGTGTAACTTGCACACCTGAAACTTCTGAAATGATAGCAACTGAAGTAAAGAAACAACTCCATGAAGCTATTAAGGAACTCAGATCAGAAATAATCTCCCAGGTCACCCAGGTAAAACAAGAAATGATAAATGCAACGAATGAAATGCTGAACACCTCTAAAGAAGACATAATTTTAAAAAATAGAGGACCATTACAAAATGATGGAAACCTTGAATGAACAATATAAGAAAAAATTAGAAAGTATGAAACAGATTCAAAGAGATATTCAGAAAATCAAAAATTCTATCAAAAGCTGGCAAAATCTCCTCAGTGATGGTGAAGATAGACTTTCAGACCTCGAAGACAAGACTGCAGCTAGTGTGAACAGGAAAGGAAAGATCTTTTAAAAATAAAAAGGAATCAAGAAATAACAATTTGACAGTTACAAGGTGATGAAAAGTAAAACAATATAAGATTGATAGGTGTAAATGAAAAAAGGTGACAGCACAAGTGATATAAACAGACTATTTAGAGAAGTAATAGCAGAAAATTTTCCAAACATGGGAAAAGAAAATGACATGTAGATAAGTGAAGCAAAATGAACTCCAATTAGCCATAACCAAAATAAATCTACATCCAGTTATAAAATAATCAACATCTCAGAAATTCAACATAAGAACAGGATATTAAAAGCTGTTAAAGGAAAGAAACAAATCACCTATAAAGGAAAGCCCATCAGAATTGCAGTAGACTTCCTAATACAAGGAATCAAGTCAAGAAGAGCATGGAGAGAAGTCTCTCAGATCCTAAAGGAAAATGACTTCCAACCCAGATTGATGTACCCTGCAAAAATATACTTTAAAATCGATGGAGAAATAAAATACTTCCCTGAACAAAAAACAGCTAAAGAATTTCATGACAACTAATGAAAGCCTATGAAGAATACTGAATGATATGCTAGATAGATATAAATTAACTGTGACTTCATGAACATCAACAGAAAAAAAAATACCAAGCAGGGCAAACAATAAAACAGAATGGAAAGGTAAAGAACCAACGGCACAAAGATAACATGACAAAAATAAGTCATTATAGATCACATATAACTATTAATGTAAATGGCCTCAATTCACCAATTAAAAGAAACAGACTGGCAGAATGGATCAAGAAAAAACATCCAACATATGCTGTATACAAGAAACCCATCTAACCCAAAAGGAAATTCATAGACTGAAATTCAAAGGATGAAAAACAATACTTCATGTAACAGGAACCCGAGAAGAAGGAGGGGTAGCTATTCTGTTTGCAGACAATATGAACTTCAAACCAAGAATGATCTAAAGAAACAAAGAAGGTCACTACGTACTTTTTAGGGGAGAATTTCAAGAGGAAGAGAAAAAATCTTAAATATATATGCACCAAATATGGGAGAACACAGTTATATAAAGCAAATATTAATGGAAATAAAAAGTGAAATGAGCAATAACACAACTATACTGGGAGACCTTAACACCCCACTGACACAAAGAGACAAATCAACTAGACAAAAAATCAGCAATGAAATAACAGAACTCAATCAAACTTGTGAACAAATGGACTTAGTAGATGTGTACAGAGTGTTCCACCCAACAACAGCAGAATATACATCCTTCTCAGCTTCACACAGGACATTCTCTAAAATAGACCATATAATAGCCCATAGAACGTGTTTAAGAAAGTGCAAAAGAACCATAATTACCCCATGCATATTATCTGACCACAGTGCCATGAAACTAGAAATTAATGACAAACAAAACTGCAAAAACTCCATAAACACATGGAAACTAAATAATACATTCCTCAACAATCAATAGGTCACAGAGGAAATTAAAGAAGAAATTAAACAATATCTACAAGGAAACAAAAATGAAAATACAACTTACCAGAATGTGTGGGATTCAATGAAAGCAGTCTTCAGAGGGAAACTTATTGAGGTGAATTCCCACATCAGGAAAACAAAATGAACACAAATAAATAACCTGATGCTACACCTCAAATATCTAGAAATAGAAGAGCAACTCAAGCACAAAGACAATAGAAGGGGGGAAATTATAAAAGGAAAGAAAAAACTGAAATTCATGTAATAAGGAATGAAAAAGGCAAAATCACTACACGCACTGTGGAAATACAGATGATCATCATTACCTACTTTGAAAATGTTCACTCTCATGAGTGTCATAACACAGAAAAAATGGACAGTTTCCTAAAGACATAGGAATTACCAAAGCTGGACCAAGACGTTGTAAAACTGCTGAATAACCCAATTTCACCTAATGAAATAGAAAATGTAATTAGAACCTTACCAACAAAGAAAAGCCCAGATCCTGATGGATTCACTGCTTAATTCTACAAGAAATTCAAGGAAAACTTAATTCCAACACTCCTCAAACTCTTCAATGAAATTGAAAAGGAAGCAGCTCTCCGTAACTCATTCCTGGAAACAAGTATTACCCTAATACCAAAGCCAGAAAAAGACCCAACCAAAAAAGAGAACTACAGGCCTATCTCCCTGGTGAATATAGATGCAAAAATCCTCAATAAAATACTGGCAAAGAGAATGCAGTAAGTTTTCAAGAAGACTATACACCACGAACAAGTGGGATTCATCCCAGGAATGTAAGGATGGTTCAACATATGCATATAACAAAATGTGATACACCATAGCAACAGAGCAAAAGACTAAAATCACATGATCATCTCAATAGTTGCAGAAAAAGCTTTTGATAAAGTCAAACACTCATTCATGATAAGAACCCTATGGAAAATCAAAATAGATGGTCTATCTCAATCTGATAAAAGTCATCTATGACAAATCAACAGCCAGCATCATAGTAAATGGTCAAAAACTGAAAACTGTCACTCTAAAATCAGAAACAAGACAAGGCTGTCCACTATCACAACTCCAATTCAATATAGTGCTGGAAACCTTAGCCAGAGCAATTAGACAAGAGAAAAATAAAAGGAATAAAGGTAGGAAAGTGAGAATTTAAATTATCATCATTTGCAGATGACACGATACTCTACATAGAAGAGCCCAAAAACTTCATTGAAAGAATTCTAGATGTAATAATGAATTTCAGTAATGTAGGTAGAGACAAAGTCAATGCTCAAAAATCAATAGCATTCCTGTACACAAGTAACCAACTCACTAGGAGAGAAACAAGAGAAATCACACCCTTAAAAATAGCATCCAAAAAAATGAAATACTTAGGAATCAATCTAACAAATGTAGCAAAAATCTATACAGTAAAAATTTCAATACTCTTTAAAAAAGTAATCTAGCTGGGTGTGGTGGTGCACGCCTTTAATCCCAGCACTTGGGAGGCTGAGGTACGTGGAGCATTGTGGGTTCGAGGCCGACTTGGGCTACAATACAAGTGCAAGGCCAGCTTGAGCTACATAGTGCAACCCTGCCTCAGAAAACTAGGACTGGGAGTTTGGCTCTCTGGCTTAAGTGCCTGTCTGGCAGGCGTGAGGCTGTGAGTTCAATCCCTGGTGCAAAAAAAAAAAAAAGTAATCAAAGAGGATTTCATTAAAAGGAAGGTCATTCCTTGTTCACAGATAGGAAGAACAAAAGTTGTGAAAATGGTCATTTTCCCAAAACTTTTATACACATTTAATGCAATTCCCAATCAAAATAAAATTAACATGCCTCACAGATCTAGAAAAATTATTCCTGAAATTCATCTGGAACCAGAAGAGACCTAGAATAGCAAAGGCAATTCTGGACAACAAAGGCAAGGCAGGAGGCATCATAATCCCCAACTTGAAGTTATACTACAAAGCTACTGTGATAAAATCAGCATAGTACTGGAATAAAAACAGACCTGAAGATCAATGAATTGGATTAGAAGATACAACCACAACTACAGACACACTCAGCCACCTTACCTTTGACAAAGGGGCCAAACATGTTCACTGGAAGAAACTTAGCCTCTTTAATAAGTGGTGCTGGAAAAACTGGCTTTCCATAAGCCAAAAACTAAAACTAGACCCATGCCTATCACCATGCATTAAACTAAATTCAAAATGCACCAAAGATCTAAATGTTAAAACAGAAACACTAAATCTGCTGGAAAAAAAGTAGGGAGAAACCTAGAAGACATAGGTGTGGCCAGTCAATTCATGAACAAAAATCAAACTGTACAGGAAATACCTCCCAGAATCAACAACTGGGATCTCATCTTATTAAAAAGTTTTTGCATGTCAAAAGAAGTCTCCAACAGAGTGAAAAGAAAACCCATGAAT
Source organism: Dasyprocta punctata (assembly GCA_004363535.1). Taxonomy (NCBI): domain Eukaryota; kingdom Metazoa; phylum Chordata; class Mammalia; order Rodentia; family Dasyproctidae; genus Dasyprocta; species Dasyprocta punctata. Next base: position 14,598 of record RJWM01007383.1, read on the forward strand.
TGGGAAAAATCTTAGTCACCTGTCCCTCAGAAAAAGGACATTTACCTAGAACACATAAAGAATTTTAAAAAATCGGGCCCCCAAAATTCAAAGACTGAATCCAAAAATGGGCATCTGAGATGAATACACACTTCTCTGCTGAAGAAACACAAATGGCAAATAAATACATGGAAAAATATTCAGCATCATTGGTCATTAGAAAAATGCATATTAAAACAGCACTGAGATTCCATCTCACTCCAAAAAGAATGGCCAGGATGCAGAAAACATCCAATAACTAATGCTGGAGAGGCTGTGTGGAAAAAGGAACACTTTTGCACTTTTGGTAGGACTGTAGAATAGTGTAACCACTGTGGAAATCAGTATGGAGGTTCTCCCAAAGCTGGGATTGGAGGTCCCATTTGACCCAGCTCTCCTGCTTCTGTGTATATTCCCAGAAGAATTGAAGGTATCATATCTCAGTGATATATGTATACCCATGTTTATAGTGGCACAATTTGTAATAACCAAACCTTGGAAACAACCCAAATGCCCATCAACTGAGGAACTGATAAAAAAGCTGTAGTGTTTTATACAATGGAGTTCTACTCAGCTATATAGAAGGATCACATTGAGTCTTTTATAGGTAAATGGATGCAACTTGAGACCATATTCATATGTGAAATAAATCAGACTCATATGTGTAAGTACCATATTGACTTCCTAGTGTAAGAAAATGAAAGAGTAAATAAGATCCAAAATCTTCAATAAGTATTGTGAAAGGGTAAGACACTGCTCAAAGTGAAAAATTACTTGGATAAGGAAAAAGAGAAAAGAAGAAAGGGAAAAGAAATAAAGATATAAATTTGTATATATACACTTAAGATTGCTAAAATGATTGTACTACTAATTCTATTAGTTCGTGGAACAAAATAGTTAACAGTTATAGTATTAGATCAAGTGTACACGTCTATATCTGGTAATTTGAGTAACTTTTGAAGTAACTATGCAAAATAACAACCTTCATTATGTTTCGACCGACTTGGTTTGAAAGTCTATATTGTTATTGTTTTGGGCTCTTTGTTATTGTATTTCTCTATTTTGTTTCTTGTTTTTCTTGTATTTTGTTTTGTTTTGTTTTTCCCTCTAATATAGAAAGGATAGATGTACATGTATAGATTTATACATGCCTAGAGCTTTGCCTAAAGAGCTTATAAGAATTGATTTTATCATGTGTGATGGTATGAACAGCTACTTTGGAGAAAATGAGACATTATGATATCCATTGCTGATTTCGTGTCATCTTGTTTTGAAGCCCAATAATAATTTTATTAATTGTTTTGATTGGTTTTAGTTTGTTTTCAATTATTTGATTTCAATATGTGTGAAGGTAAAGATAGCTATTTTGAAGACAATAAGAGACATTATGGTAGCCATTTTTGATTTCCTGTTGTCTAGTTTTGAAGGCCTATAATGTTTCATTCTTTTGTTTTGATTGATTTTATACTATTTTGTTTTCTTTGAATTTTTTGTGTATGAAGGTATGGACAACTATTTCAAAGAAAATAAGAGACATTATGGCAGTCACTGTTGATTTCCTTTTGTCTTGTTTTGAAGTCCTGTGTTACTTGCATTGTTCCATTCTGATCTGTTTCATTCTGCTTTGTTTTGTTATGTTATGTTTTACTCTGCTTCAAATTAAAAAATGGCAAATAAATACATGAAAAAATGTTCTGCCTCTTTGGTCATTAGAGAAATGCAAATTAAAACAACACTTAGTGACCCTTAGCCAGAATCTTTAGATAGATCTGCAAGATTATGACATCATTTATCTCCTAGCTGTGTAACATGAGGAGCTTACTGATGAGGACCTGATGGATTTAGATGCCCAGCAAAAACACAAAGACAGCAAAGAGAAGATGCAACTGAATAACCAAAGGGACTAACAACACAAGAAATTCAAGGGGATTTTCTTTACTTGATGAAGCATTGTCACTGTCAACACAAAGGTTGCTGCCCACATTCAGAATGCTATCCAGTGCTACAGAGTCATCTGTGATGAGGAAGAAAGAGATACTACTCAGACATCACTGAATTATTTTCTCAACAGTATAGACAGTTGCATCCATCAAAAACCTGTGTCTTCAACATCAGGTGTGAGAGAAATTCCATCTTGCTTTCTATCCTTTGTTGCTGATGATCCTTCAGTTTCTTCTTCTCCCATCTACCCTCCCTCCTCTAGTTCATATCTATTTGTCAGTTTACTCCAAGCAACCCCCTATATGCTATGTTTTGTACTGTAGTGTACCAACATTTTGAGGTAACTATAAATTAAAAGTAGTTTATATACAGTTGCACTATACTGTACCACCATTTTAGGGTAGCTGTAAAAATAAAACTAGTTTATTTATAGGATTTGTGTGTGTGTGTGTGTGAGTGTTCTTTTTTAAGACTTACACTATATACTGGTGTCAAAGCTGTATAAGACTCATTTTGTTGGGCTTACCAATGAATCTGCCATGCAAAAGTTCTCCCAGAATGGAACTTTCTTTTTCTTTTTGATATTTTTTATTTCAAAGAGAATAAAACAAAACAGAACAAAGCAGATCAGAACAAAACAATGCAAGCAACACAGGATTTCAAAACAAGACAACAGGAAATTGACAGTGGCTACTACAATGTCTCTTGTTTTCTTCCAAATAGTTGTCCATATCTTCACACACAAAGAATTCAAACAAAGCAAAATCGTATAAAACTGATCAAAGCAAAAGAATGAAAGCATTACAGGCCTTCAAAACCAGACAATAGGAAAATCAACAATGGCTACCATAATGTCTCTTGCTCTCTTCAAAATAGCTGTCCATACCTTCACACATCTTGAAATCAAATAATAAGAAACAGAATAAAACAAATCAAAGCAAAGAATAAAAGCATTATTGGACTTCAAAACAAGATGACATGAAATCAGCAATGGCTACCATAATTTCTCATTTTCTTCAAAGTAGCTGTTCATACCATCGCACATAATAAAATCAATTCTTGTAAAATCTTTAAGAGAAGTTCTAGGCATGTTTAAGCCTATACATGTACATCTGTTGTTTCTATATTAGAGGGAAGACAAAGCAAAACAAAATATAAGAAAAACAAGAAACAAAAGAAACAAATAAATAATAATAACAAAGAGCCCAAAACAATAACAATATAGGCTTTCAAAACAAGGTGGTAGGAACATAACTAAGTTTGTTATTTTGCATAGTTATCTTCAAAAGAGTTACTCATATTACAAGATATAAGCATGCAAAAGAATCGAACGTTCTTGTAAGTTGTGGACTTACTGTATTGTTAAATTGGCCATACTTCTAAAATTTATATACAGACTTAATGCAATCCCAATCAAAATACCAACAACATTCCTTACAGAAATGGAAAAAAATCTTTAAATTTAATGAAACCTGAAGAGACCAACAATAGAGAAATAAATCTTGGGCAACAAGAGCAAATCAAGAAGCATCACAATCCCAGATTTCAAGTATATTGCAAAAGTAAAACAATCTATTTTTTAAAAAAGCATAATGCTGGGCACAAAAACAGATGTGCAGATTAATGCAATGGAACATAAGACACAGGAAGAACCACAGTCACATGAAGTCTTCTGATCTTTGACAAAGTGGCCTAAAACTTACAATGGAGCAAACATAGCCTCTTTAACAAATACTATTGGGCAAACATGTTACTAATAAGCAGAATATTGAAACTAGATCCATGTCTATCACCATGCACTGAAATAAAACCAACATGGATGAAAGACTTAAATATTAAAATGGAAAAAGTCTGCCAGCAGACAAAATGCGAAAAAAATTTTATAGGCATACTTAAGGATTTTCTAAACAGAACCCCACTAGTACAAGAAATAACATTGAGAATCAACAAATTGGATTATGTAGAATTAAAAAGATTTTGCACAACAAAGGAAAAAAGAGAAACATAACATAACCTACAGAATGAAAAGAAATTTTAGATAGCTATTCCTCAAATAGATGACTAATGTCAAGAATACATAAAGAACTAAAAAAAGTGAGATCTCTTAAAATAAAAGACCTAGTCAAAAATAAAACAAGGTCAACTAAAATGAACAGACACTTCTAAGAAGTATAAAAGTCCAGGACTTCTGGGAAAATGAAGAAATAATAAACAGCAGCAAATCAGCCTTTCTGATATTTGGAATAAAGTCACTGAAATATAACAACTTGGAGAAGAAAAGGAGGCAGGTCTATCCCTGGGATCCAAGAGTGATCTGAAGGGTGAACTGGAGCCCACAGGGAAAGTGAAGAGACAGACATAAATGCGAAAAATGAATGTGGCAAACTGAAATTTCTCTTGACCCCCAGCTCATGACAAGCAGAGGAGAAATGAATCTATAGGTGGATGACTTCAGAGGCCAACAAGGAGAAATGCAGTGGTGAGACAGAGAAGTGAATGCTGTGAGCTACAACAGCTGGTGAGTGATTCAAGTTCAAGCATTCCCTGGAAAGAATGCTTGAGCAGATGCCATTTTAGGGAGGAGCCAAGTGAACCCAGGATTCAGAGCAGCTGTGGGTTGGCTTCCTCTCAGAGCTTTCATTGATTGGGACAGGCATAATGACAGAAGAAAACCCAGTTCAGGGAGATAAGATCAGGCTGACAATAGACACGCAGAGTGTTGTAGGATCAAGAACTCAGGATTAAAATCCACAACCAGAGACCAAGATCAACCTGAACTATTATGGCATTAAAAGCAATAGAATCAGCACCCCACTAGAATCCTGCAGACTTGCTGGGATCATCCAGCATGGATCTGGGCTCTGTCTGCCTCCTTTGCCTACCAGTGACAGTGAAGGCACACACTGAATTGCACACTAACAAAAACTGTAGACCCTAGAAGACAACTACAGGATTGAAATCACAGAAATCTCTTTCTCCTGTCTCTTTAATTTTTTCTTTTTTTTCATTGTTTTTGCTTTTTCATGAATGCACACATTGTCTTAAATTTTTGCTTCATTTAGTTCTTGCTTTTTTTTCCTTTCTTTTCTATCCCTCTTGTCTTTCTCATCAGTTTCCCAAAGCTTGAATACCCTTCATTTGTCCTTAAGTCTTGATTCTAATCTCTTATATTTTATTTCTCTATTTTTCCTCTTTCCCCTTTTAAATTACCTTTAGGTAGAATACTGAAATACTCACTGTATACAATTTTCTGGTTTGTTTTATGTTTTGTTATATAACTATAAATCTCACACCTATGGTTAAAGGTGGGAAATTAATAGTACCACAGTTTGTCATTTTCTAGACTCAGCTTGATGCTATTATAATTACTGATTTTACTACTTTAAACAAGGTGACATAGTTGTTGTAATGAGTTGTTCTTTTTTGAATGCCAAGACTGAGATTGCCTGTGAGACATGAACAATAGTATAGGCCAGTACAAAAGAACAAGGTGCTAGGAAAAAAAGACTGCAACATCTTATATCCCCAATAAACTGAAGAGGTAGGATCTTGTGACAAATTCAAAAGCCAAAAGCCGATACACCTAAAAAAATCTCTGAAAAGAAGTAGTTTTCTACAATGTTCTCAATACCAGTAATAAAAAAGCTACCTACCATAAGCAATTTACAAACATCAAGGCATATGATAGTCAAGAATCCTAAAATTCAACACAAGAATAGAATATTACAAAGTGTCAGAGAAAAGAAAAATAATCATTTATAAAGGAAAGCCCATCAGAATCACAGCAGACTTCACAACACAAACTGTTACATCAAGGAGAGCTTCTCTAAAAGAAAACAACCTCCAACCCAGATTGATGTACACCAAAAAACTAACTTTCAAAATTGATGAAGAAATAAGTTCCTGAATTGAAAGAGAACATCTGAAGAAATTCATGATAACCAAAGCAGCACTCCAGAAATTTTGAAGTACATTCTAGAAAAACATTATGAAGATTCTGATTTCATGAATTCCAAAAAAATTAATCCACCAGGCAAGGCAAGGAGTTAAACATAGAGGAGAGGAAGAGAACTACCAACAGGAAAATTATATGACAAAAATAAGTCAATATATATCAGTTATAACCATCAATGTAAATGCTCTCAATTCATCAAAAAAAGGAAATGGATTTTAAGGATGGGACAAGAAACAAGATCCAACAATGTGCTGCATTCAAAAAACACATTTAACTAAAAAATAATACATAGACTAAAAGTCAAAGAATGGAAACAGTACTCCATGCATTGGGAATCCAGAAAAAAATCTGGTGTAACTTACATTTACAGAAAAAATGGATTTCATGCTAGGAATGATCAGAAGAGACAAAAACAGTCCCTACATACTTGTTAAGGGAACAATCCTTTGGGGAGAGATAACAATCACAAATATATATATATATATATATTCCAATTACCAGCACATACAAAACAAACATTAATTGTACCTAGAGCTTGGCATATGTTAGGCAAATGCTATACCACTGAGTTACAACTCCAGGTCTTGCATATTGCATTTTTATTTTCATTTCCGTCAATGGATTTTCTAATTAGTTTTGCAATTTTTTAACCTCTTGGTTATTTAGAAATGTGACTTTCTTATTTATTCATAATATTGTCCCATTGTTATCTGAAAATAGACATTTCATTATTTTAATAATTTTAATGTACTGATAGTTATTTTAAAGGATGACATGTAGTCTATGCTGTTATTCTTATACAAGTATTCAAGAAGAGTATGTATCCTGATCTTCAGAGTATTCTTTCTATGGTTGTCAGGTGTGAGGGATTCATGTGTTCTATTTCCTACTTGATCTTCTGCCTAACTGGTTTATCTTTTGTGGAAAATGAAGTATTGCAGGCTAGAGCTATTATTGGTGCATTGTCTACTTCTTAATTCAATACTCCTAGTGTTTGCTTATGAATTTTAGATATTATTCATGAGGTAAAAGTATGTACTTAAGTTCACTAGAGTCACCATAACAAAATACTACAAATAGGGTTGTTAAAAAACATAATTTTTTTGTTTGTTTCAAAATTTTATTTTTTCAAAGAAAATGATTTTATTGGTACATTTTAGTTATATATGATCACATTAATCATAGGTAATTTGTTCCTACACATGATATAATTTTGATTCTTTTTCCCCATTCTCTTACCACCCTTCAACCTCTCTTCCCCCCTTATTTAAAAAAGCTTTGTTTCCATTTTTGCTTTGTTTCTCATTGTTTTATTTTTCCCTGTCTTAGTTTCCCCTCCTCCTCCCTTGTTCTGCTTCCACTTGAACATTTTCTTCCTATTCCACAATATCTATTATACAATTTAGTCCATCTTTTCTCTTTTGGTTTCTCACAGTGAGAAAAAAATGTGGTACTTACACATGTGTGTCTGATTTACTTCACTTAAGATTATGGTCTCAAGGTGCATTCATTTACCTGGACCTGTCTCAAGCTTATCCTACTTAAGGGCAGAGTAGTATTCCTTTGTATTAAAAAAATGTCTTTTTTATCCATTCACCAGTTGATGGGTATTTGGGCTGTTTCCATGATTTGGCTATTACAAACTGTGCTGCTGTAAACATGGGTGCTGCATTCGGCACAGCTCTTGAGATTCCAGAGGGAGGACAGTGGAGGATGAAGAAATGAAGACAAGAATCAGAATGCAGAAAGCTGAGGTTAAGTGGAGGCCCCTCTCCTGATGAGAGAAGGGAACTACCCAATGACTGCAGTGCATTTATTTTTACAATCAGCAGAAGGTTGATGCCAGGTGGAGTCCCTCTCCTGATAGCAGAAAAGACTACCCAACTGCAGCGCATTTATTTATACATTAGCATAGCAGGATGTTTACAGAGAATTTAAGGAGAGGGTACGATCTGGCTCCCAACACATGAGAGTGCATATATCATAGTGGCATGATACTTTTAATTCTTTCAGGAAAATACGAAGAAGGGGAAAAACTGGGTCAAATGGGACCTCTAGAATTTTACTCTTCTGAAGACTAGAACTCCAAGATCAAGGCACAAGCAACTCATTTCTCCTGAGGCTTCTCACCTTGGCTTGAACACATCTGTTTTCTCACGTTGTTATCAATGGCTTTTGCCACATGTATTCCCAAGACACATTCCTTGTGTGTCTCCTTTTCTAATATGTTAGTCACATTGGGATGAGTATCCCATTTATAATCTAGGTTATATGCCTCGTTGAAACACGATGCTTATTATTTTAGCTATCTTCCCAGGTCATGTATGTCACCAAATATTGTGATATAAATTTGTTCATAATATCGTGTTATAATGTTTTAATAACAGTAGCATTTTTGTTATATATCCTTTTTCATCCCTAATACCATGCACCTATACCGTATCTCATACTTTTTTATTCTTTGTTTACTTTTGCTAGTGATTTGTAAATTTCATCTTTCTTCCTATGAAACTAACTTTGCTGTGTTAGCTCTATTATGTTTGCTTTGTATTTCACTAATCTCTACTTTTTATTCTTATTTTTAATATCAATTTTGCTACTCTTTTTTCCTAAATTGTTTAGATATATTTGTATCATCACTAATTTCCAGCCTTTCTTCCTTTAAATTTAACATCTAAAAATATTAATTTCTCTCTACATACTGCTTTAGTTAAATACAAATTTTTATATTCTGCATTATTGGTTTTTATTTCCAAGTAGTTCAAGATTTTAATTTTTAATTATTGATTTGATTTGCTAATTATTGAAAGGTATGGCATATTTATAATTACCTTCTAATATTTAAGTGAATCATATCATAATCAGAGATAATTGCTTGTATGGCACCAGCCATTGAAATTCCAAAATTAATCAATATTTTTACCTTCCATCTGAATAACACCTTAGAATCCAAACTGATCAAACCTCTTGACTTATGTCTTCATTCTGTATTCAGGTTTATCCTTACTTGCTCTACAAAACACGATAATTTTTACTGTTTCAATAATCTAACTTTTCAAACTTTCTGTCTCAGGTTACTTGTATTCTGCCTGAAAGATATCTTTATTTTTTAGTAAAAGGTTGTAGTTTGTTGTTTGTTTTTATCTCTCCCTGACTTTTTTTTCTGTTTTATACTTTCAACATAATGTCTGATGGGCTTATTTCTTTTTAAAACCTTGCTTGCAGTTAAGTAGACCCCTGTCATACATGTACTGATTTTATGCTTTAAATCTAAAATGTATCCCAAAAGTCTCAAGTTAAGAGGCAAGGCTTTTGGAAGGTGTTTGGATTATGGGAGAACTATTCTCATCAGTGTGGGTTAGTCTGTTGAGTTTATAGCTGGGTGTCGTGCTCAGAGGTAACATAATTTGGAAGTGATGGGTTACTGGGGGTATGCCCTAGAAGGGTATATATTTGACTCCAGCACTTCCCCTCGCTCTGCTTTCCAGGTACTGTGATGTGGGCAGCTTTCCTTCACAATGTCTCCAACCTTGACACTTCTGCCTCTGAGCCAGATAACTTAAACTAAACTAAGCCAAAATAAACTTCTTTAAATTGAAAGTATTTTGTCCCAATGACCAGAAAACTCACTAATACAATTTGAGTCTTAATAGTATCTTGGTAAGTTTGGGCTTCTGGAACAAAGTATTAGGGAATGATGATTTATAAACCACAGAAGTTTCCTTTTCACCACTCTCGAGGCTGAAAGTCTGAAAACAATGTGGCATTGGCATCTTCTCTTGGTAAGGGTCTTCTTCTGAGTTCCAGGCTTTGACTTCTCTTTTAACTTCATATAGCAGAAAGAGGATAAGAGAGCTCTCTGTGGTATCATTTACTTGAGCATTAATGCCATTCATGAATGTTCTACATTCATAACCTAAATTACATCCCAGAAAGCTTTATGTCCTAATACTATCCCTTTGGAAGTTAGAATTTCAAAATACATATCTGAGAACCCACAAAAATCCAGTCTTTAAAAAATTATTACAAATCATTCAACTGTTATATCTTCATATATTTTCTCTGCTGCACTAATTCTTCTTTTGGATCTCTAATTAAAGTTATGTTAGATCCTATCTTATCCTACAAATCTATTGGTGCCTCCCTTCCATATTTCTCAACACTGATTTCTTTTCTGTGTATTTTCTGTAGTTCTATATAATAGTTCACTAAAATTTTATTTAATTCTGTACAGCCTACTGTAAAACTATCCACTAAGTTTCAAATTTTAATTATGATATATTCTTTTTTCTACAAGCTCTCTATGGTATATTTTCACTTCTGCTCATCCTTTACTCAAATTTTAAATTTTCTCAATATATTGAAATAAATTACACATGCTCAGTTTATATTCTGAGTCTGGTAATCCCAAAGATAAAGATTTGTGCTTCATATTTTATTTTTTATCATTTTTACTTGCTCTCACTCATCTTTATGAACTCGATTATTTTTTTTCTAAATTTTCACTATCAGTGGGAATTATCTTGGTCTTGGAATAAAATGTATGCCCTCAAAAAAGGTTTTATTCTCAGAGCTATGTGGGAGAATCACTGAACTGCATTCCTCTTAAACAAAATACTCTGCTTTAAGCTTTTTTGATGGTCTACTTAAAAGCATCTCATAATTATAAAATCTCATGAGGAGACATTCAAGACAGGTAGTAAAGTTTTCTCTGCTTTCTCTTGGATGAGCAATACAGTTATTTATAGTTAAACATTACACTGTGATATGATTTTTTGGAGTGAAAGCTTTGTGAAAGTGTCTTAGGTTAGATTATTCACTATAGGTTAACTGTAAGCTTTATCTCCTATTCCTCGAACCATGAGAATGTGAAAAGCAAAGTTTAAGTTTGTGTAAGTCCAACAAATGCCCCTAAATTAAAAGCTTACTTTAGAGAGCTTCTTAGCCCTTTTGAATTTTTACCTTTCATTTTGTTGCTGGATAATTTCTCTTCAGGTTATAGATAAATTAAAAAAGACATATTAATATTTTCCCCCCATCTTTTGTTTTTAATGGAAAGGTCTCTCTGGATCCTGACCTATAAGTTTACAAAATGCAAAAATAATTGCATCTCCCCCATGGTAATACTCAAACCTGGTGAGAACACGGTGAGATAGATGCTCTCATGTATTATAGTGGTGACGGTGAATGTAGATATAATCTTCATAGATAATAAAATGTGTGAAACTTATAAATATTATATATTTGGTCAAATAATTGCAATTATAGGTTGAGATACAATCAGTAATGATGGAAATCAAAATTAAATTTCTGGTAGTATTGCTAAAAATATCCCATACATGAAATCAGCAAAATACAGTACAGGAATGGGTAAAATAAAGCATGGTGCATCCATGTATCATAACATGATAAAGAAACTATAATTTTCATTTAGAAATATATTTGGGGATAAGTGAAAGTGTTCAATATATGTTAGATTAAAAATATGAACACACAATTTTTCACAAAATGTAAGTTTATCTACAGACTACAGTATTGAGATAAAGTAATTATTTGATAGTTTGTCTTTGTTGCCAAAGTATGGGTGCCTTTAGTTAACTTTTTAAAAATTTTCTACATCTTCAAAGAGCTTTATACAATTATCTTTAGAAAACACAAAATGAAATCAGTATGGAGATTTCCCAAAGTAATGAAATTGGAAATACCTTATGCCCAGGTATTCTCCTGCTAGGCATTTTCCCCAAAGAGCTTCAGTCATCATACTATAGTGATACATGCACACCACTGTTTATACTAGTATAATTCGTAATAGCTAAGTCATGTAATCAGTTTGTATCCCCATCCACAGATCATAGAATAAACATAATGTGCTATCTATACATAATGGAACACTACTCAGCTATAAATAGTGATGGATTTTAAACACTTGTAGGAAAAAGGATTAACCTCAAAAATATAATGTTTAGTGAAATAAACCAGATCCACAAGCTTAAATACTGTAGGTGTCTCTTATTTGAATGGGGTAAAGTACAAAAAAATAAATGATGGATAGAAAGGGACAAGGGGATGGATCTCTCACAATGGGGAAGTCATCCAAGGAAACAAGGGTGAGAGGGGATAAGGATGGAAAGTAGAAACATAAGGAATAAAGATCTGCCACATAGAAGGACCTAACAAATCCAGTTAATGTAAACACTATATTCCATAACATGAGCTAAGACAAATAATATCAACAAATAGGAAAAAGTAGATAGAGGAACTGGAAGAAGAAGGGAGAGAGTGAAGGAAAGGTATCAAGTTGTAATAGATATATGTAATTACTCCCCAAGTTGATTTTAAACTGCATTAAATGCAGAGATTTACTAATAAAATTATATATATATATATATATATACATATAATAACTTCTGAAAAACTACAACAACAAAAGAAATTGTCACATCCCTGCTATGTGCCAATCAATGCATTAGGTATGGGGGATAAACCGGTGGTGACATACAAGATATTTAAAATTGTTATGACATGAACATTCTAGGTTTTAGCAGTGTTTAGAGACCAGATTTCGATCCCAGATAAGGCAGTGAACAACACAATTTGTGTCTTCATGTAGCTGACATTTGTAAGACAAGGATGTGATTGAAGTTAAAGAACCATGAAGGAAATATATCTCACATAAAATTATGACAGAAAAATAAGCTTCTGAACAATAAATATGTAGAATTAGTTTAACCCTCTGATTATTTTTAACACTTCTCTGATTTCTTCATGCATTTTGTACTAAACTACATTTCTGACACTCATATATCTTGTGCTTCTTGTGACTTACTATCACTGATTTTAGCCACCATCAAAATCAGTTATCTGAATAGATCAGATCTGTTTATTTTCTGTTACAAGTTTTGCATATACTAGATTCAAATGTTTCCCAAATTTAATTTGCACCATGTGACAGATTCATCAATGTTTAGCAATATTTGAAGCCATGTCATGGCAATTGTTATTTCAAAGTTTGGGGTGTGGTTTTAAAAAGACTCAGGAGAGAGAGAGAGAGAGAAAGAGAGTGAAAGAGAGAGAGGTTATATTGGAGAGAGAGAGAGACAGAGAGACACAGACAAAGAGACAGAGAGACATAGAGAGAGAAGAGTGTAAATGTGGCTCATTTACTGATAACTAAAAAAGAGAATATTTTTTAGGTCAAGTTGGTTTTATTTCAAAAGTTTTAGTAATTGCACTTTTGCATAATCAATGAGATCACCTTTGTAGTAAATCTTTTTGCTTATTAAAATGTCTGAAAATACCAGATTGACCATTTTTCAGGGTGCTTCTAATCATTTTGAATCAAGTGTAATTTTTCAAATCATTCATTAAAAGTACTCTGTTTTACACAAAGAACATTTTAAATCATTAAACACTGGCAAAATCAAATATGTTATTGAAATATTAGGGAAGGTCAACTTTTTAAAGTACCAAGTATCAGATTGTATTCCCACCAGTTCCTTTTTCATCACAGCAATGCCAGTATTTATCATAGTTTGATTTGTGAATGACTGCCCCTCTTTCCAGAGTAAGATGGAATCTTTGTGTTACTTTAATTTGCATTTCTTTAATGACTGGACACGTTGAACATTTTTTCATATATTTGTTGATCATTTTTGTTTCTTCCTCTGTGAAGTGGTTGTTCATTTCTCTTGTCCACTTCTCAACTAGATCTTTACTTTTAGGTAGTTTAAGTTTTTTTGAGCTCTTTTTATATTCTAGATACTAGTTCTCTGTCTGACGAGTAGCTGGAAAAATATTTTTCCCACTCTGTAGGTTCTCTATTCACTCTAAACATTGATTCTTTTGCTGTAAAGAAGATTTTTAGTCACCTATAATCCTATTTATTGATTTTTGCTGCTATTTCTTGTGCAATTAAGATTCTGTTTAGAATATTCTTTCCTGCACCAATGTCTTCAAGTGTTTTACCTATTTTATCCTCCAGAAAGTTAAATTTTTCTGTCTAAATATTTAGATTTTTAATCTATTTTGATTTTAATTTAATACATGATGAGAGGCAAGGATCCAGTTTAATGGAGATAACCTGCATTCCCAACATCACATGCTAAACAGGCCTCCTTCTAACATAAGCTTTTGGCCCCTTTGTCAAAGATCAGATAGTTGAATATCTCTGGTGATGTATCTGTAGCCTTGATTCTGTTCCATTGATCCACATGTCTATTTCTGTTCCACTTCCATGCTGCTTTTATCATTTTTACTTTGTAGTATAGTTTGAAGTCAGGAATTGGCATTCTGCCCGCTTTGCTCTTATTGTCCAGAATTACTTTTGCTAATCTGCATTACTTCTTGTCCCACATGAATTTTAGGATTATTTTCTCTACATCTGTAAAGTATTCTGTTGATATTTTGATTAGGGCTGCATTAAATCTGTATTAAAGTTTTGGAAATATGACCAGTTTGACAATATTTGTTCGGATTACCCAGGACCAAGGGACATCTTTCCTTTTTCTGACACCCTCTTCAGTCTCCTTCCTCAGAATATTGTAGTTCTCTTTGTGGAGGTGTTCTCACTTCTTTAGTTAGGCTCGCTCCTAGGTATTTCATTTTTCTTTTTATTTCTTTAAAAAAAGAAAAAAAAATGATAGACATAACAATGAAACCAAGTTTCAAAACAGATTAGTAGGACAGTTACAACAGTTGATACATTGCATATTATTGCCTTTGTAGTAGTTATTCAGAGTACGTTTTATAGGCATGATATCTTGCCCAAACAATATTAGCATATAACTTTCATTTCAATGAACTAAGAGAAATTAGCTGCATAACTATTTTAACTATCTTCTCTCTCTCTCTCTCTCTCTCTCTCTCTCTCTATATATATATATATATATATATATATATATATATATGTTTCTTTTTCCCTTTCTTCCTTTCCCCTTTCCCCATCACAGTTTGTCTTTTCTTTTTAACAGATGGTATTTCATTTTTCTTTAAGTGAATTGAAATGTAATTGCTTTCAAATTTTCCTTTTTATCTCCTTCATTGTTGGTATACACAAATGCTAATGATTTTTGTGTTGATCTCTTATCCTGCTACTTTTCTGAAGTTCATTATTAATTCTAAGTTTTCTGTTGGAGTTCTTTGGGTCTTCTATGAACAGTACCATGTCTTCTACAAATAATGAAAATTTGAGTTCTTCCTTTCTAGCATGTAACCCTTTTATTTCTTTCACTTGCCTAATTCCTCTGGCTAATATTTCAAGTACTATGTTGAATAGCACAGATGGTAGTGGACATCCTTGTCTTGTCCCAGATTTTAGAGAGAATTATTTTATTTTCTGTCAATTTATTGTGATGCTGGCTATTGGTTTATCATAAATAGTTTCTATCATATTAAAGTATGGTCCTTCTATACCTATTTTCTTTAGAGTTTTTTTCATAAAGTTGGGTTGGATTTTGTAAAAAAAAACTTTATGATGTCTATTGCTAGGATCATGCAGTTTTCGACCTTGCTCTTGTTTAAATGATGTGTTACACTTATTGATTTATATATGCTAAGCCATTTTTGCATCTCTGGGATGAAACCTAATTGATCACAAGGTGTGATCTTTTTGGTAATGTGCTGCATTCTATTTGCTAACGTCTTGTTGAGAATTTTTGCATCTATGTTAAATAAAGAGATTATCCTATAGTTCTCTTTTTTAGTTGAGTCTTTATCTGGTTTTGGAATCAGCACAATACTGGTTTAATTTTGGAGCACTTCATCCCTATCAATTTCTTTGACCAATTTGAGGAGTTTACATCCTTAATCATTTGTAGAATTCAATTGTGAATCCATAAGGTCCTGAACTTTTTAAAATTGGTACATTCTTTATTACTGAGTCAATTTTATTGCTTGTGATTGGATTAAGTACCTTTACGTCATCTTGGAATTTTTTAATAGCTCGTGTGTGTCTAAGAATCTGTCAATTTATTTAAAATTTGCTGATTTCTTGGGATTAAATTTTCTAAGTAGTTACAGTCTTATGAATTTCTAGAGTATCTGTTTTGAATTTACCTTTTTCATTTCTAATTGCACTGATGGGAGTCTTCTCTCTTTCTCTTGGTGAGTCTTGCTAAGGACTTGTCTATTTACTTATTCTTTCAAAGAAAGTTCTTCAATGCATTGATTTTTTTACAAGTTATTAGCTTCAATTTCATTGATTTATACTCTCATCTTTATAATTTGTCTCCTTAGTTTCAGATTAGGGTTGATTTTTTTTCTAGTTTCTTAAGTTTTCTCATAACATTATTTACTTGGACTTGCTCTTCTTTTCTAATCTAAGGATTTATTGTGATGAATTATTCTCTTAGGAATGCTTTCATAGTGTTGAGTTCTATAGTCATTGTTATTAACTTCTAGAAATATTTAATTTTTTCTTTGATTTTTTTCTGTGATCAATTGACTATTTAGGAGTGTGCTGTTAATTTTACAGGAAATTTTACCTTTCACAAAATTTCTTCTGTCACTGATTTCTATTTTCATTGCACAATGGTCATGTAGCATGCATTGGGCTAATTCAATTCTTTTTTATTTAATTAAGCAGTGTTTGTGGACCAGTCTGTCATCTATTTTGGAAAAAGTACCATATGCTGCTGAAAAGAATGTATACTCTGTCATAAAGGTGTAAAATCCTCTGTATATAGCCATTAAGTCCATATATTCAAGAGTGTGGATTAGCTCTGAAATTTGTTTATTAGCTTCCTGTTTAGTTGATCTATCTCTTTGTGGAAGAGGGATGTTCAAATTACCTACTATGATTGTGTTAATGTTTATTTGATCATTGAATTTCAGCAGTTTTTGTTTTACCATTCAGTGCATATATGTTTATTTTTGTTATATCTTTTTGTTGGATTGTTCCTTTAACTAGTATGTAGTGACCTTCTTTGTCTCTTCTAACTCATTTTAACTTGAAGTTTACCATATCTGATATTAGAATTGTTAACCCTGATTTTGGGGGATGTTAATATATGCAACTTTGTCTTTCATGTTTTAACTTTTTATGAATATCTAGGAATATCTTTTTTGATTAGATGAATTTCTTGACTGCAACAGATTGTTGGATTCTGTTTTTTGATCCAGACCTTTAGTCTATGTCTTTTGACTAGAGAGTTGAGGTCATTAACATTGAGAGATATCACTGAGATGTGTCAGTTATTTACTGTCATTGACCCCTTTATCTGTTGGTATACTATTTGTTTTACTTTTCCTCATATTTTTATTGTTGTTTATCCATTGACTTCACTAGTTTCCTCTGTGTTTTAGATGTGTCCAATCCTGTTTCTGTTGAGAATATTCTTATTTCTCTGTCTATTTTGAAGAATAGTTTTGCTGAGTATGTTAATCAGAGTTGGAAGTTATTTGCTTTTAGGGCTTGAAATATTTCACTCCAAATTCTTTTGGCCTTCAGTTTCTGTTGTGATTTTAATTGGTTTACCTTTATATATCATTTTTTTCCCTCTGGCTGCCTTTAAAATTCTAGGTTTTTCCTGAATATCTGTGAATTTCATGAAGATACGCTTTGGTGAACTTCTTTCATCATAATTGTGTGGTGTTCTATAAGCATCACTTACTTGTACTTTAAAATCTTTACTTATATTTTGGAAATTTTCTTTGATGATTTCTGTAAGAATGTTGTTTAATCCATCTGTGCAATCTTCTACCTTTTCTATATCTCTGATTAGTCTCAGATTGCCTTTTTGTTGTTGTTGTCATCTAGTAGTTGCTAGATAGTCTTCTTATGTTCTCATTTTCTTTTTGTGTTCTTTGAGATCTATCATAATTCACTATTTGTTCTTCAGTATCGGACTCTATCTTCACATTGGTCATTTCAGCTGTGTATGAATTCCATACTGTTTTTTATTTCAGTGTTTCTGACATCTTTTTTAGGATTTCAGGTCCTTGTTGAATCTATCATTCAAACTGTGATCTGTTTTGTTTAGCTTATCTAGTTTTTTTTGGGGGGGGGTTAGTTTTTTTTTTTTACCTATTTCTCTGAAATTCACCTTGGGGATATTGATTGTCTTTGCTATAAAATTGTGGTTCATTTTGTCCTCCAACCTATCTATTTTCTTTGTCTCTGCTAAGAACTTTTCATTGACCTCTGCTATCTGGTATCTGACTTCTCCCTTTGTGAGCCCTTGCTCTGCATGGGTGAGTTGGGAATTTTGAAGATCTTCAATTTGCTTATTTCCCCTTTCTTCTATTTGTAGCTATATATAAGTATATATTTGTAAATTATATGTTCGTGTATTTATTTATGCATATTCAATTATATGTATCCCCTTTTTCTCCTCTCTTTTTTGGGGAGAATGGTTACTGTAGGTTGCATATTAGAGAAGTGAGGATAGTATGTGATTATAGAGAACTTATTAATAGGATGTTACCTCCCTATGATTAATTTTCACTTTTGTATTTTCAGTTCTGTTAATTACTATTTATCTTCTTTGCTTCAAGTGATTTGCATTCTGTCCCTATGCACTGCTGTCAGGATTGTTTCAATTTATAACACCATTCACAGATTCAATCTTACTTTTCTATATGCTATTCCTTGCAGTTGACCCCCCACCACCACTTTGTCTTTTCTCTAGGGGAGGGAGATAACATAGTTGCCTATTAAATCAGACCCAATGAAAGCACAAATATACAAGATTAACAACATTATATACATATAAAACCATAAAAGAACATAACCCCACATTACTAAATAACTCAAGAAATGTACACACATTTAAACCAATGAGATGCCCAATGGGAACACTGATTTGATATTCCACTGAGCCATTGCATATGTGATTCTCAAGTAGCCTCTTTGCCACAGAGCCTGAGTCTTCACACTCCAGTTATTCCTAGGGTCCTTCTGCTGCAAAACTGGGCTTACCTCAGACTTGGGACTGTTTTCTGTCAATTTGCAATTATTCTTGCAGAGTCTGATCAAGTGTGGATTTTTGGGTCAAGCACACTTGCTGTCCTTCTCCCTGGGTGTGATAGTGTGTTTGCAGAAAATTTCACTGGCACTCAACTGTCCACTCATTCAGGATTATTCCTATGGGATCAATTCAACTACAACAATAACAGACTAGTCTACTGTAGTGGTATCTATCAGGGCTAATTGAGAAATAACATATCATAAGACACTGTCTTTTTGTCCCTTTATTTTAGAGAAGAAATCCACAGCTAAAGTGTAAGCATTATAATAAACCAAGTCTTGACCCAAAGTTAATGTGCTCTAAATGTGTGGACTGTATCTCCCTACTGTTGAAACACAGCATTCAACAGTAATCTTATAGAATCAATTGTCTAAAGGCCAGAGGGTTTGAGGATCAGGTAATGTCAGAGTTGGAAAGAGAAGAGAAATGGAAAAAAATATTTCTTTCGCTCTCTAAGTCCTCTGTTTTGTGGTGTGAGAAGGAGGAAATAGGAGGGAGGCAAAAGATCCTATTGATGTTAAGGATATGCTGGTATACATTTAGAAAGCGATAACTGAGAAATCTATTGGTACAAAATATTGGTGCAAAATTGGTAGCGAGAAATGGAGATAGGGAAAGATTGTATGATTCATGTAAATATTAGAGAAAGAGTTTAAGTGAGTCAATTTGAAAAGGTGAAAAGTAAATAAAATAAAATTGACAATTAAAAAGCACAGGAAAAAAGTTGAAGCCAAGAGATACAGATAAAACTAGGAGGAGATGCAAAATGACAGGGCAGAATTCCCTTAACCTCTAAAAACTACACTCGAAGAAAAAAAGGCAAATAAGTGTAGGCAAAACACAGATACACAGACAGTTTCATAAAAGAAAATACTGTAAAATAATGGGATAAATATATGGGTGGAATGTATAGAAGGAGCAAAAACAGTTAAGAACAAAAACCACAGGAAAAAATAAGAAAAATATTTAAAAACTAAAATAAGAAAAAATAATGAGAGAATAATACAGTCAAGAAAAGAATAGTAAAAGAAATTTTTCAATTGTTTTGGACATGTGGCTTCTTTCCTCAGGTTCATGTTAAGGAGATCTCCAAGCAGAGTGTGTCTTTGTTCATGGTGGAAAACTAAGAGCAATCCACACCCAGAACAATGCTGGGTACAGAGATCTACCAACAGTGAGAATAAGTAGCCAGTGTGAACTTCCAGTCCTGTGTAACTCAGGCTAAAACTGAATTTTGGCCAAGGGAGATGAGTCTGGGTGATCCCAGCCACTACCTTGAAGTAAGGTTTCTCCCGGTCTGCTGTCCAACTGCCAGCAGCAGTGTTTCATGACTAACCTCTCATTTCATTCTGGAAACTTGGCAGTGAAGCAACTGTGCACTGTTCTGCTGCCAAAGTTCAGACCCCCAGCTCCTTCCTAAAATGGAAACCCTGACAGCTTCTGCTCTGTGCAACTGTGACTTAGGGTGCTACTCCACAGTCACCCATCAACTATTACCTCTGGGGAGTCACTTGGGAAACAGTGGCTCATATTCTTACTGCTGCCTCCAAGGGCATAAGATTCTCCTGGTCCAGATGCAGGTCATTGTTCTTCCATGAGTAGGAAAGCTGTTGTTTTCACTGCCTCCCAGCTGGCAGCTACACCTGGAGATAGCAATTTAGAGACAAAGTCTCACTATGTAATTCAGGCTGGACTTCAACTATGTAACCAGCATTGACTTCAGACCCATGAAGATCCTCCTGCCTTAGCCTCCCAGAGTGCTGGAATTCCAGGTGTGCCACTATGTCCAACTTTTTAAATATAATAAGGTTATTTGTACATTATATGTATGTATGTATGTATGTATGTATGTATACAGAGAGAGAGAGAGAGATCATATTCATCACAGGGAATGTGTATCTGTATACAATGCATCCTGATTTCTCTATTTTTCCTAATCCTGTCTCCTCCCTTCAATCCATCTTTCTCTCCCTATTTACAAAGCTTTACTTTCATTTTATCCTTTTTAAAATATTTTTCCCTTTTCCATTCCTTTCTTTTCCCCTTCCTCCACCCTAGTTCTTTCCTTTTGAACAATTTGTTCACATTTCAAAATATCTATTCTAAGTTTTGGTCCTTATTTACTATTTCAGTTTCTCACACCAGGGACACAATATGATACTTACACATGTAAGTCCAATTTATTTCACTTAAAAGTATGGATCAAAGACCTAAATATTAAAACAGATACACTAAATCTCCTGGAAGAGAGAATAGGCAGAATTCTTGGCAACATAGATGTAGGCAAAGATTTCATGCACAAAACCCTGATCGCACAGAAAATAATACAAAGAATCAATAACCGGGATCTCATCCTATTAAAAAGACTTTGCACAACAAAAGAAATCACCAACAGATTGAAAAGACAACTGACAGATTGGGAAATATTTTAGCCAGTTGTCCTCAGACAAAGAATTATATCTGGAACATATAAAGAACTGAAAAAAAAAATCACACACCCCCATTCAAAGACCCAATCCTAAAATGACCATCTGAGATGAACACACACTTCTCAGATGAAGAAATACAAATGGCAAATCAATATATGAAAAAATGTTCAGCATCACTGGTTATTGGAGAGATGCAAATTAAAACAATGCTGAAATTCCATCTCACTCAAGAAAGAATGGCTGTTATAAAAAATTCAACCAATAACAAACTTTGGAGAGGTTGCAAGGAAAAAGAAATCCATGTCCACTGTTGGTGTGAGTGTAGACTGGTACAACCACTGTGGAAATCAGTATGTGGATTTCTCAAAAAACTAGGATTAGAGGTCCCATTTGACCCAGCTATTCCCTTTCTGGGTATCTTCCCAGAAGAATTAAAAACAACATACCACAGTGATATATGTGTACCCATGTTTATAGGAGCATAGTTTTTAATAGTTAAATCATGGAAACACCCCAAATTTCCATCAACTGAAGAATAGATAAAGAATATGTGGGCTTTTTTTTAATACAATGGAGTACTACTCAGCCAAAAAGAAAGATGAATTAGAGACATTTCTAGGTAAATTAATGCAACTTAACACCATACTCTTAAGGTTTCTTTTTCCACAGAGCATTATTATGTAATTCATGCTGACCTTGAACTCACTATGTAGACTTTGTTGGCTTTGAATTTGGAGGGATCCTGGTTCCTCAGATTCCTAAGTGCTGAGATTACAGGTACGTGCCAACATGACCCATTTTTCACTATTCCATTAATCAGAATTTGCCTTTCTAGCAAGCTATTCAGATGATTTTGATGAAGAAAATAGTTTAAGAACCACTGATTCACCATACTAAAATATGTATGTAGTAATTGTCTATATTTAGACAAATACATTCAGATATGTCTTCCTTTAGAAATTATATGTATCAGTGGCATACAAAGGAACAGATTATACATATTTGGAAGAACAAAAGGCACATTCATGATTGTAATAAGGTAATTTCTTCTACCTTCCACCTCAACAGTTTATATAAGATCATCAGTCAACCATTAAGAAAGTACTTGTTGAATGTTTTGTTTTGTTTTTTGTTGAATGTTTTTGATGTATTTGTTACCAGGGGAGATAGAGTTTATGTTTTGTTGTTTTAAATGTCTCTTACAATTAAAGTAAAAATTCTTAAAATAGTAGGCATTTTCCCCTGCAGGATGGCACAAACTTAAATTAGAATTAGAGACCATCTAGTCTAACTGTCTAATAGAGACCATCAAATTTAATCATCTGGTTTAATCATCTAATCTCAGTTAGAGAGATGGAGCTGAGTAAAGTCCAGAAAAATAAACAGTAATTTTCCCAGTCCCTAAACTATTGAGTGACACATCAACTGACTAGATATTCATTCTTCTTACTGAGAGTCAAGTGCACTTTTTTATACATGACAAAACTTAGGAAATATTTTAGCAGTTCAATTCAGTAGAAGCGTCAAACTTATTTACTTCAGTGCATTTACATTCATGCATGATGCTGTTGCAATAGGACTGTGACTTCAGAAATTCGTGGAAATGTATGATTTTCCAATACCTTCACTTGAAAGCTAAAAATAGGAAATGATATAACAAACTCATTGCAATATGATTATTTATTTATTTATCTTCAGTACTGGGAATCAAACTCATGACCTCATGTTTGACAGGCAGGAGCTGTGCTGCTGAGATATATCACTGATGCAATATTATTTTACAATAACACATCTTTTCTAGGCATAAAATATATTAACCACATCATCAAAAGCTGATTGTGAGATTATCTTGTAAGCTAATAAAAACAAACAATTTAGTTTAATAGATCAGTACATTCTCCTGGTGATATTTATTTTTTTCATTTGACAACTGACTGGTCACATTTGCTTTCTTTTCCATAGCATGCACTAGGAATTATCTTAAACAGAAAAAGGGCCGCCAGATGATCTGCTAACCCAGCTATCACACATCTGTTGCTATCTCCATAAATGTGTTAGTCTATTGGTAATTACTCTTTACTGATGATTACCCTTTTGATAATAATACAAAACTACACACATCTTTTATTGTGATAGTTTTACTTTCTTCACCCAAATTACTTCAGGGTCTTTGTGATTCATAATTTCCTCAACATGTCCAATTGTTTCTGATCCCCTAAATATAGAAACAAGTCTGTTATCTACATTTAGTGATTTGGAAATTTACAAATATAATGAGTATGTTCCACTGAACCTCAAAATAAGAAGCTACACTAGCTAGTAAAGCTCTGATGTTATTCTGCTCCAAATGTGACTATTATCGACATACTCTGAGTGGCTAAGTAAATTGTATTATTGCCTCATAGCTGTGTTTTTCAGTCTATAGTGTATACAAGAGGACTCAGTTCTCCATTCCATTTAACAAAACCTTTGGAACATAGTGCATGACTATACGAATTTCCTAAGGCACTGACTATGTCATGGTAATAGGGTTTTCTGGAAACATAAGATACACAAAGCTACCAACGCAGCTCTAATAATATGTATTATCATGCATTTATATAGCACTTTATATTATTCAAAAGGGTTTCAACAAGAAGGCATTTATTTAGTACCTCCTATGCATGAGGTTGTGCTAAATACTGGAACTATAAAGAGATTAAAACATAGTCCCTTGCTTTATGGGTCTTTTAGGTGGCCCAATAAGTAAAATTTCCCTTTCCTATAAAAGTTCTGAACCAATTGAAATGTAGGACATAATGGTAAGGTAGATACCAAAATATAAAAGTTTTTGCTTAAAAAACTGATATTGAAAATGATGATATACCTAATGATATATGGTTTTATTAGTCTGAGCTCCAGAATCACATATGTAACAACTTAACCAGATTGAACCTGGAAAAGCAGATCCAGCCACTGTTGGGTACAAAGTAGGACACATTCTCCCTGCAGGCAGCTATTCCTAAGGAGGCAGAGGAGAGGAAAGTGCTCTTGCAGCATGTTTAATTTCTCTATGCAAAGTCTCCAATCAAGTAATGTACTCTTCTCTTATCCTAAGTTTAAAATGAATAAGGAATAGATCAAGACCTGGGTTGTTACACTAATGGATAAACTTCTACCTGGAAGGAAACATCGAAGTGGAGAGAAAGAATGCTCCTACTCCAACACCTATGCTCCACTACCTCATCTCACTGATAGTCACAGCAACCTTGAGCAGTAAATAGAAAGTTATTTTTATCTGCATTGTGTTAGATAAATTTGAAACCTTAAAGTGTCACACAGCTATGTTGAAGCCAGGACAGAGTAATATCTTAAGTGTTTATGGGTTGAATTTGGATTTTTTAGTTTTTCTATTAGTTTATGTTCACAGTATCTAATGATAGCATTCATTGTGGGGAGTTGGTACATATATATAACACCTCTTAATCCTTTTTACTTCTCCTTTCCCTTCCCTCCTTTCCCCTCCTACCACTGAACATGGACTTTTTTTTACCAATGAATTGAATGATCAATTTTTGTACACAATGTCACAATTTTTTGTAAGAGAAACATAGGCTTTGATTCCAAGTGGTTTTGTGACTAAGGTTGTGACAAGAGCATCTAGCATCTTGTGCATAGGTGGAATTATTTGCACATTTGAACCTTCCACTTCTTTTTAAAAGTTAGAAATAAAAGATTTTAAACAAGAAAATAGAAAAATAATCAGATAAGCTTTAAAAATCTAATGTCACCACAGTAAAATTTTATAGGGAAAGCAACAATGTAAAAGGTAAGGCAGATAAGGGAGACAAAATAAAACTAGGCAGTTATACAGTGCTACAGAGGAAAATGAAAGCTTACTTCAGTCAATTAATACTGCTTCTATAATGGTCACTGGAGTCATAAACACATTGAACCGTCAAACATTTTATATATTTCAGTTTCTAGGATATATATATATATATATATATATAGAATATATAGGATATATATATATATATATGGAATATATAAGATATATATGGCTACATATGTATATGGTGCTCTATATTTAAAGCATTATGTAAATGTACGTACAAAAAGTCATCTTTTTTTTAGATAGTCAAACCATTTTTTTTGTGTGTGTATGGAACCGGGGATTGAACTCACAACCTCATGCCTGCCAGACAGGTGCTTAAGCCACTGAGTCAAACTTCCAGCCCTAGTTCTTTGAGGCAGGGTCGCACTATGTAGCTCAGGCCAGCTTTGTGCTCACGTTGTAGCCCAAGCTGGCCTCAAAATCACAATGCTCCTCCTAACACAGCTTCACGAGTGCTGGGATTAAAGGCATGCGCCACCACACCCAGCTAGATAGTCAAACTATTATTTAGATCAAGTTACACCTATTTGCACATATTCTCTAGTATGTGATAGTATTCAGCTTTAAACATAAGACATCTGACTCCAGAGCTATATTCTTACCAATGCATTCTACTGGTCTGTGAGGTAAGAGTGTAAACTGAACTATTTGTGTGTGCAGCACATTCCAACAAGAGAAAATAAAATTCATCTAAGGTAAGTTTCTTATGTTTAAGCACAATATTAAGAGGCTTAAGAATGTTTGTGGAACATAAACATAAATGAACATATCAACAAGTACATGAGATGAACTGGAATAAAAAGGGATGGAAAAGGACAGAGAGTTAAGCTGACAAGCAGTCTAAAAAGTCTAAGATGCTGTTAGAGGTAATAATTTCCCATTATGGGAGGAATTTGTAACATACCTGGTAGAATAAATAGGGTTGATTTAAATGACATCTACAGTCATTCAACCCTGAAATTCGATGACTTAGTTTATTTTTTTGAATGGCCATTGTACGCCTATATTTTTGAAAAGGTAACCTCCTCACACAAATGGGAGTATACACATCCCCCAGGATCCCACAGTGTATTGGGGCAGGTAGGATGAACTTGGAAATGTAGACTAAAATTTATCTTGACAAATTCTTTAATTTCTATAATTCTCAGTTTCCTCATCTGTGAAATGAAATTAAGAATAAAAGTATCTATATGAAATAAGTCATTGAAAAATTTCAAGCTGGGCATGGTGGTGCATGCCTTTATTCCCAGCACTTGGGAGGCTGAGGTAGGAGGAGCATTGTGAGTTCGAGGCCAGCTTGGGCTACAATGCTAGAGCAAGGCTGGCCTGAGCTACATAGTGTGACCCTGCCTCAAAAAACCAGGGCCGGGAGGTTGACTCAGTGGCTTAAGCACGTGTCTGGCAAGTGTGAGTTTGTGAGTTTGATACCCAGTGATGTCAAAAAAAAAATTAGGGCCAGGAGTTTGGTTCAGTGGCTTAAGCGCCTGTCTGGCAGGTATGAGGTTGTGAGTTCAATCCCTGGTGCCGCAAAAGAAAAAAAAAAAGAAGAAGAAGAACTAGAATCAGGGTCCTGGTGGAGCCAAACTCCAGGGTAAGCTCCAACTAGCTGCCGGTGTCCAGGAGGATTTGGCCCCAAACCAGTAAGGCAGAGGCTCCATCATCACACTCCAGAGTGTGCCCTCACTAGCTGCACACAGGATCCCGCTCTATCTGGTCCCGCAACTCAGCGCAACCCACCAGGGGAATGCCTGGACAGCCTCACAGGACACAGAGGTACTGAGCCCAGCCCAGCCCAGGTCCCCAGAGATGCTCATCAGGGACTGGCCAGTGTAGCTTCAGAACCTTGTAGAGCTCCATCAGAGCACAGGGCATGAGCTCCATTGTTCAGTGGAGTGGTCAGCATGGCGGGTCGTAGAGGTTGCAGGCCCACACCACCAGCAGCAAGGCCCTAGCACTATAGGCCTGGGACTCCAGAGGCTCTGAACTCCTTGCAGCCAGACTCAGGGTCTGGGTGGCGCCACACTCTGGGTTATGCTCCACCTAGCAGCCTGGGTCCAGGAGGTCTCGGCCCCCATCCAGTAAGGGGGAGGCTTCAGCAAAACACTCCAGGAGTGTGCCCTTACTAGCTGCGCACAGGATTCAGCTCTACTCAGTCCCGTGACTTAGCACAACCCAGAAGGGGAACACCTGGTCAGCCTTGCAGGACACAGAGCCACAGAGGTCCCAGAAGAAAATGACAAAATGAAAGACTTAGAGGCAGTCTCAATCCACCAGGCCACAGAGAACAAACCCTAGAGACACTGAAATGGAAGACACTGGGAGTCAGAAAACTGAACTTTCTGAAATGATAGCAAATGCAGTAAGAAACAGCTCAATGAAGCTACAGAGAAACTCAAATCAGAAATAATCTCTCAGCTAAAAAATGAAATGACAATCATTATTAAAGAAATCTTGTGTGTATCTAAAGAAGAGCAAGATAAAACAAATAGAAGAACTTAAGAAAATGATACAAACCTTGAATGAACAATGTAAGACACAAACAGAATGCATGAAACAGATTCAAAGGGAAATGCAAGAAATGAAAAATTCCATGGAAAGTTTGAAAAACCACTGGAATGAAGCCGAAGACAGAATCTCAGATCTTGAAGACAGCATGGGAGCTTATGATCATGAAAGAAAAGATCTCTTAAAAATAGTAAGGGATCAAGAAACAACAATTCAACAGCTGCAAGACGTTGCCAAGAGAAATAACACAAGATTAATAGGCATAAATGAAAAACCAGGGGTCAATACTAATGACCTGCAAAGACTATTCACAGAAATAATAGCAGAAAGCTTTCCAAACATGGGAAGAGAATCTGAAATTCAGGTAACTGAGGCATACAGAACCCCAGTTAACCATAACCAACATAAATCCTCGCCCAGACATATAATAATAAGGGTATTAGAAATACAGCACAAGAACAAAATACTAAAAGCTGTCAGAAAAAAGAAACAGATCACCTATGAAGGAAAGCCTATCAGAATCACAGCAGACTTCTCAACACAAACCATTAAGTTAAGAAGAGGTTGGAGTGAAGTATTTCAACTCCTAAAAGAAAACAACTTTCAACCCAGATTGATGTACCCTGCAAAACTATCCTTAAAAATTGATGGAGAAATAAGATACTTTCATGACAAAGAACAACTGAAGAAATTTATGGCCACCAAACCAACACTACAAAGAGTACTGAAAGACACACTAGAAAGAGAAAAAGATAGCTACAATCTTAAGAACAACAACAAAAGGAAACCACTAAGCAGGGCAAATAATTAAACAGAAAATGTAGAAAACCAAGAACAGAAAGATATCATGACAGGGATAAGCCAGTACATATCAGTTATATCAATCAATGTAAATGGTCTCAACTCACCAATAAAAAGAAACAGACTAGCAGAGTGGGTTAAGAACAAAACCCAACAATATGCTGTGTACAAGAAACACATTTCACTCAAAAGGAAATTCACAGATTGGAAATCAAAGGCTGGAAAACAATACTCCATGCAACAGCAACCCAGAAAAAAGAAAGGGTAGCTATTTTGCATGCAGACATTATGAACTTCAAACCAAAAATGATCAAAAGTGATAAAGAAGGTCACTACATACTTGTTAGGGGAAAACTTCAAGAGGAAGAGATTACAATCATACATATATATGCAGCGAATATGGGAGCACCGAACTTTGTAAGATAATTTGTAATAGACATGAAAAACCAAATAAAGAATAATACAGTTATAACAGGGGACCTTAACACCCCAGTGTCACAGAGAAGCAGATCAACCAAACAAAAAATCAACAAATAAATAACAGAACAGAATCAAACTTGTGAACAAATGGACCTAGTAGATGTGCATGGAGTATTCCACACATCAACATCAGAATACACATTCTTCTCAGCTGCACATGGGTCATTCTCTAAAATAGATCATATACTGGTCCATAAAATATGCTTAAGTAAATGTAAAGGAACTGAAATACTTCCATGCATATTATCTGACTGTAGCATAGTAAAATTGGGAATGAATGACACAAAAACCTACAAGAACCCCATAAACTCATGGAAATTAAATAGTACTCTCCTAAATAACCAATGGATCACAGAAGAAATTAAACAATATCTACAATTGAATGAAAATGCAAATACAAATTACTAGAACCTGTGGGACACAATGAAAGCAGTCCTCAGAGGGACACTTATAGCACTAAATTCCCACATCAGAAAAATAGAAAGAACACACATAAACAACCTAATGATGCACCACAAACTTCCAGAAAAAGAAGAGCAAGTCAAGTCCAAAGTCCAAAGAAGGGAGTAAATTATTAAGATTAGAGAAGAAATTAATGCATTTGAAACTAAGAAAACAATACAAATAATGAATGAATTGAAGAGTTGGTTCTTTGAAAGAGTACATAAAATTGATAAACCCCTAGCCAACCTTATCAAAAAGAGGAAAGAAAAATCTCAGATTCATGCAATAAGAAATGAAAAGGATAAAATCACTTCAGACTCTGTGGAAATACAGAAGATCAACAACACCTACTTCGAAAACCTTTACTTACATACATTCGATAACACAGAAATGGACAGATTCCTAGAAACCTATGAATTACCAAATCTGAATCAAGAAGATGTAAAGCCACTGAATAACACAATTTCAGCGAATGAAATTGAAAATGTAATTAGGACCCTACCACCAAAGAAAAGCCTGGGCCCTGATGGATTCACCACTGAATTCTACAAGAAATTTAGGGAAGACTTAATGCCAATACTCCTCAAACTCTTCAGTGAAACTGAAAGGGAAGTAAGTCTCCCTAACTCATTCCTGGAAACAAGTATTACCCTAATGCCAAAATCTGAGAAAGTCCAAACCAAAAAAGAAAATTACAGGCCAATCTCACTAATGAACATAGATGCCAAAATCCTCAATAAAATACTAGCAAATAGAATACAGAAAGTTTTCAGAAAGATTATACACCATGATCAAGTGGGATTCATCCCAGGAATGCAGGGATGGTTCAACATACACAAATCAATAAATGTAACACACCATATCAACAGGGCCAAGGACAAGAACCACATGATCATCTGAAAAGATGGAGAAAAATCTTTCGACAAAATTCAACACCCATTCATGATAAAAGCCCTACAGAAAAATGGAATAGATTGGCTCCACCTCAACCTGATACAAGCCATATATCACAAACCAACAGCCAACATCTTACTAAATGGAGAAAAACAGAAAACTTTCAAACTAAAATCATGAACAAGACAAGGATGTCCATTATCACCACTCGATTCAATATGGTCCTGGAAAAACAAACCAGAGCAATTAGACAAGAGAAAGAAATAAAAGGAATAAGGATAGGAAAGGGAGAACTGAAATTATCATTATGTTCAGACAATATGATATTCTACATAGAAGACCCCCAAAATTCCATTAGAAGACTTCTAGAAGTAATAACCAATTTCAGTAATGTTGCTGGATACAAGGTCAACAATCAAAAATCAATAGCATTCCTGTACACAAACAACAAAGTCACTGAGATAGAAATAAGGGAAACCACACCCTTCACTATTACATCCAAAAAAGTGAAATATTTTGGAATCAGTTTAACAAAGGAAGTAACAGATCCATACCATGAAAATTACATTACTCTGAAGAAGGAAATAGAAGAAGATTTCAGAAAATGGAAAGATATTCCATGTTCAGGGTTAGGAAGAACAAACATCATGATAATGGCCATTCTCCCAAAATTATTATACAGATTTAAGGCAATCCCAATCAAAATACCACTTGCCTATCTCATAGAACTAGAGAAACCATTCCTGAAATTCATCTGGAACAGAAAGACCTAGAATAGCAAAGGCAATTCTGGGCATCAAAGGTAAGGCAGGAGGCATCACAATCCCTGACTTGAAACTATGCTACAAAGCTACTGTGATAAAATCAGCATGGTACTAGAATCAAAACAGACCTGAGGATCAATGGAATAGATTAGAAGATACAGCTAGAGCTACAAACACACTTAGCCACCTCATGTTTGACAAAGGGGCCAGAAATGTACATTGGAAGAAAGATAGCCTCTTTAACAAGTGGTACTGGAAATACTGGCTTTCCATATGCCTTAAACTAAAACTAGATCCATGTGTATCACCATGCACTAAAAGAACGTCAAAATGGATCAAAGATCTGAATATTAAAACAGAGATACTAAACTTACTAGAAGACAGAGTAGGTAAAATTCTTGATGACATAGGAGTAGGCAGAGAGTTCATGAACAAAAATCAAATTGCTCAGGAAACACTTTCCAGAATCAAAAACTGGCATCTCATTTCACTAAAAAGTTTTTGCATGTCAAAGGAAATCTCTAACAGAGTGAAAAGAAAACCCATTAACTGGTAAAATATCTTAACCAATTGTCCATTACACAAAGGACTTCTATCTAAAACATGTAAAGAATTAAAAAAAATCAGGGCCCTAAAATTCAAGGACCCAATCCAAAATGGGCATCTGAGATGAATACACACTCCTCAGAGAAAGAAATACAAACGGCAAATAAATATATGAAAAAATGTTCAACATCAATGGTCATTCGGGAAATGCAAATTAAAACAACACTGAGATTTCATCTCACTCCAGAAAGAATGGCCAAGATTAAAAAATCAACCAACAACAAATTGTAGAAAGGCTGTGGGGAAAAAGGAACACTTCTCCACTGTTGATGGGAGTGTAGACTGGTGCAACCACTGTGGAAGTCAGTGTGGAGATTCCTCAAGAAGCTAGGATTAGAGATTCCATTCTACCCAGCTGTCCCCCTTCTGTACATTTTCCCAGAAGAATTAAAAACATCATACCACAGTGATTTTTGCGCACCCATGTTTATAGCAACCCAAT
The DNA here is from genome assembly GCA_004363535.1 of Dasyprocta punctata. Classification (NCBI taxonomy): domain Eukaryota; kingdom Metazoa; phylum Chordata; class Mammalia; order Rodentia; family Dasyproctidae; genus Dasyprocta; species Dasyprocta punctata. The sequence goes on from RJWM01007383.1 coordinate 46,719, forward strand.
TTGTAATAGCCAGATCTTGGAAACAACCCAAGTACCCATCAATCAAAGAATGGATAAAAAAGATGTGGTATTTTTATACAATGGAGTACTACTCAGCTATCAAGAAAGATTGCATTGAGATGTTTATAAGTAAATGGACACAACTTGCGACAGTACTCCTAAGTTAGATAAATGAAATCCACATGTGTAAATACTGTATCGTCTCCCTAGTGTAAGAAACTGAAAAAGTATATATGATCCAAAATCTATAATAAATACTATGTAAGGTTAAAAAACTGCTTGAAGAGCAAAAGTAATTGGGAAGGCAAAAGGGGGAAAGAGGGAAGGGAAAAGGAAAAGATATAAATCTGTATATATGTATATGTAAGATAACTAAAAGGAACACACTGCTGAATGTATTCATTATTGTGAAAGAACAATTAATACTCACATGATTAAATCAATTTTATATGTCTGTATCTGTTAATGTAAACAACCATTTTGAAGGCAACGATACGCAATATTGCAACCATTGTCAAGTTTCTATCATCCGGTTTTGTAAAACTATAATGTTACTGTTGTGCATTTACTCTAGTTGTTTGTTTGTCTCTTTTGCTTTTTGTCTTCCTTATACGTGTCTTTTTTTCTCTTAAATAAACAAATGGGAAAAAAAGAAAAATTTCAGTGACATAATCCAGTATGATACATTAAGCTTGTTTGAAATAGAGTAGACATTGGAAAATAATAAGGGGATAAATATGTTATGGAAATTTCAAATGGATACTATTGGAAGAAGAGCTTTGAAGGTCAGAAGAATGAATTTGGAATGGTCTTATTTCATGAATTGCAAACATTTTAATAACTTGAGTATAAGGAAAGGATGCCTAAGAAAATTGATTTAATCTCTCTGTGCATAGTATGGGCCAGAGGAATGAAATAAGATGGAGAGGAACAACTTAATTGTTTCAGGTTTATACTAATGCCTGCATAAGGATAGTGGCTATAGAAACAGGAAAGAGGACATTCACATATTACTGTGAAGAAGTACTAAAGTTGTGGATAGCAAGGTGTTCATTTGAATCCTGGCTACATTTTATTAGGGAACATTATTTTCAAGTCACGCACCTCAGATAGGTAAACAGTATACATAAGAAAAGACAGAGGCTGGACTTGGTGGCACAAACCTATAAGCCCCACACTTGGGAGGTTGAGGCAGGAGGATGACCAAGAGTTTGAAGCCAGCTAAAGCTACATAATGAGGTCAAGCCCAGCCTGAACTGCATAGCAAGACACTGGCTCAAAAAACAGAAATATAATAAAATAAAATGACATGGAAGACCTGTGGGTGTAGTTCAGTCGTACGGCTCTTGCCTAGCATGTGTGGGGTCCTTAGTAAACCCCAACCCCTCAAAAATAAAGGAAGAGGAAAAAAGTAGACATGTTTTTGGTGTTTAAGACTCTTGCATATTTACCCATTTTTAAGCTAATAAATATATCAGAGGTTTAAAGCAGTATGGAATAAATGTGTATCAGTTGCGAACTGATTGCTTATGATATCCAGGTTGAGAAAAATTACCAACACAGTTTCCAATTGATTCCTGAAAAAAATTTCTGTCTGACACTCTAAGCTTTACACATTGCCTGTAACCCTTGACTGTGAACTAAAGAAATAGGTAAATAATTGCCCACAAATGCAACTACAAGAAAATTAAGAGAATTAAGTGACAACTTCAGCAAATGTTATTCAACAAAATGCAATGTCTGTCTAAGGATGGATTGAATTAAGGTTTTTATCACTCTACTAATCAGCTTTCATAATGCTAGGAACAATACCCAACACTCACAACTTAAAGAAAGCTCACACTTTAAGAGGTTCAGTCAATTTTTGACAGACTCCAAAGCAGAAAGGTCATGACAGAAGGGCATGGTAAGTCACAGCTGCTCCATTCATTATAGCCAGGAAGCACAACAATGGAAGAGTGCAGGAGAGGCAGAAACTAAGTACTATATGTAGTATCCAAGGTCATGTCTCCATAATCTACTGTCTTAATTACCTTTCTCATTGTTAAAACAAAATACCCAGCACCCAAAGGAAGAGGAAAGCTTTATTTGGCTCACAGTTTATAGGGGTTTCAGTTCATAATTGGGGAGCTCCAAGGCAATCTAGCATGACAGAGGGGCATCACAGAGAAGAAGTAGATCATGGCACGAAGAAGGCAGCAAGACAGCAAGAAACTAGGGACAAGCAGTGACTCTATTTCCATCCCTTATATCTTATCCAGGCTAGACATCCTTAGGGCGGGTAGCACTCACACTCAGGGTGAGGCAGTCTTAATTCTAGCATTGTACTATGAATCAAGTCCCAGCATCACATCCTTGATCTCAAAAGCACACACCCTAGGTCTATCCACCTCCAAAAAGTTGCACATATGACTTCATGAGGCTTTGGGGTGACATATAGACATAAGCTATAACACCTACCCAGGCACAGCTGGGAGCATGCTTTAGTAACCTGTTGGATGTTATTCAAGATTAACACTGAAAATCCATCCTTCTTCAATTTTACACCAAAACACATCTTTAAGCTACATTGAATCTCTAAATAAAGACATACCAAATTCATAATTTTATGTAACATAATATGACTATTCAGCAATCAACTGAAATACAATAATCTTTGCCACAAAGTCTCAAGAGTTTCAGAATTTTTGAAAAGTACAAGTCTCTCCTAAGACTCAAGGAAAACTCTTAGCTGTGAACTTCTGTAAAAATCAAAAACAATGCCAGGCACGATGGCACACACCTATAATCCCAGCACTTGGGAGGCTAACTCCAATTATCTCCAGTCTTAATTATTACTTTAAAACCAAGCAGCATTTTACCTTTTCTCAAACCGAAGAGCCAACCTTGTGACATTCGGTGGGGTACTTTAGAAGTTTCCCTAGGGCTAGTTTATCATTTTCCCCTGCTCAGCTAATTTAGATAAGGCTAGAGAAAGACAATATGGACTCTTAAAAGAAGACAGTTGGACTATTGGCTACCAGTATACTCTTTTTTTTCTTTTCTTTTCTTTTTTCTTTTCTTTTCTTTTCTTTTCTTTTCTTTTCTTTTCTTTTCTTCTTCTCTTCTCTTCTCGTCTCATCTCTTCTCTTCTTTTCTTTTTTCTTTCCCTTCCCTTCCCTTGCCTTGCCTTCCCTTCCTTTCCCTTCCTTCCCCTCCCCATTCTCTTTTTCTGTCTCACTAAGGATAGTAACAAGAGCCTCACACATGGTAGGCAAGCATTCTACCACAGAGATACACCCCAAATTACAGAATATCTATTTTCAAAAGAAGGCCTATTAACCCTGAAATTGTCATTGGGCTTGATTTACCAAACTTATTTTTTCAATTAAAATGAACTTTAACCTGCCTCCCTGTTGAGAGTGCGTGACCCCGCGGACCCCAGGGAGAGAAGGATGTGCCTTTTGAGAACCCTCCATGTTGGGCCTAGAGGCAGCAACCAGAAGAAAACCCTCCTGCCTCCCTGGTGAGTGTGCAAGACCACGCGAACCCTAGCGAGTGAACAATGTGCCTTTTGAGAACCCTCCATGTTGGGCTGAGAGGCAGCAACCAGAAGAATCCCTGCCTGCCTCCCTGGTGAGTGTGGGCGACTCCGCGGATCCCAGGGAGAGAACGATGTGCCTTTTGTGAACCCTCCATGTTGGGCCAAGAGGCAGCAACCAGAAGAAAACCCTGCCTGCCTCCCTGGTGAGTTTGCACGACTGAGCAAACTCCAGGAAGAGAAAGAGATGTGTGTCCCATAGGCCTACCAGCGTGTGGGCTGTGAATCAAGGTCCACCACCTTTCTCCCCCACCCCCCCCCGTATAAGCAACCTGCTTGCTCAGAGGACCTGCTAAGTTCATAGCAACTAAGGTACATAAAGCAACTAAATGATTGTATTGTTAGGTTATTTTGCAGGCCTGGTGCCCACAGTCTGAGCATTTCTTGGGTAGATGACATTGTGTAGTGTGGTAAATATGTAGGATAGTCCTCTGTCTTGTCTTCGAGCTCCAATATTGTTCTCATTGTTTTGCTTAATTTTGTTTAATTTTCGTTTCTTTTTTCTTTTCTTTCTTCTTTTCATATCCTGTTTTTATTGGTTTTATTGTGTTTTGTTTTTGGTTTGTTTTTGCTATGCCTGATGGAATGGTCAACTATTCTGAAAGTAACAAGATACAATATAGTAGCTATTGTTTTCATAGTATCTCTCTTTGAAGTTCTATGCCAGTTCTACTGGTTTGTTTTGATTGTTCTGTTATCTTTTGTTGGATTTTACTATCTTTAAAATAAAAAATAAATAAATAAATAAAACATGAACAACATAAAAAAATAAAATGAACTTTATAAGTTAATCACTCTTTTGTTCTTTGTGGTGATGGAGCTGAGTATTGAACCCAGGGCCTTCCGTATGCTAAACATACACTGTACTTCTAAGCTACATCTCTAACACTCTTGCACGACATAGAAAAAAATAGAACTGTACAATAATAGAAAAAGATACTTGGTTGTATTAAAATGTTATAAACTTTAACATGAAAGATTTAGAGCTCACTAAGTATCTCTCAGAGGCATTTCTTTTTTATTAATAACTTTCTCAGCTGTATGTGATTGCATCATATTTGAGTACAAGCCAGATCAACAAGACAATGAAACTGTTCACAATTCATGTATTCTCTACATTCATAAAAAGTCCCATCTTGCCAATAATAAACTTTAACAGTCTCTGCATTGCTCTGCATTTCATAAGCATGTGTTCTCAGACATTGCTCTTTGACTTTTAAATTTTTAAGAAACTTCTTATTAATTCAAACCCCAGAGACACTCTTTACTTTTACAGATTCTGCCCCTATGTACATTTTTTCTTAATGCACTGTATTAAGTACCTAATTCTGCTATGCCATGTACTGTCACCAGATGGCAGTTGCATGCTGCAGCCCCCAGAGTTTGAGCTACAAGGTGTAAACTGACTTGTTTGACTGAAATGAGATGCTTTTTTACCTTTTCTATATCAAAAACATAGTATAAACTTAAGTAATAACTAAACCTGGAAATATTTTAGAGCAATGTCAAATAATTGAACTCTTGGATAAATTTTTATTCATTTCTTAAAAGTTATTGCACAACCTATCCTACCCCAATCATAAGCCAGTGTTTCCTTTGGATGCTAATTTTCACATCTATGATCACTTGGACTTAATCGTACTTCCTGAATTTTTATTCTCAAATTACTACCTTGTTCTACACATGCATACACACATACCTGCATTTGATTTAATCTGGCATATTATAGCCACCCTGCCTAACTATCAAAAACAAAGAATCTATTTCCCCACAGCTTGCGCTCTCTCTCTCTCTCTCTCTCTCTCTCTCTCTCTCTCTCTCTCCATTTCTCTTTCTTTGCTCTTTTTTGTTTTTACAGTACTGGGAATTGAGCCTAGGGCTTTCAACATATCATCTACCCTTTTTCATTTTTTTATTTTAAGGATCTCACTAAATTCCTAAATTGCACAGGTTAGTCTCCAAAATGTGATCCTCCATCATCAGCTTCCCAGCAATTTGGGATTATAGGCATGTGCTACCATGCCCAGCTTCCCCCACAAATTTCTGGTTCTTCCATTTTTCTCCCTTTTATGTTCTTCATTTAGAAAACATAATTTTCTCTCTACAATTCATATGTTCTTCAAATTTGTCTCTTTTAAAAATTAGTTTTAGTTTTATTTTTGAGAACAGTTTGAATTGTTCCTTTTCCTGTGCTGACTGAAGCTTAGCAGAAAGAGTAATTTTAAAATGTGTACAACAACTTAATTCAACATGAGCAAAGGACTGTAATAGACACTTCCAAAGAAGATATCCAGCTGGCCAAAAAGAACATGAAAAGATGTTCAACATCATTACTCAGTAAAGAAGTGCAAATTTAAACCCAAAATTTTCAATTTGCACCTACTATGATAACTGTAATTCTAAAAACATAAAAAAATAAATATTGATGAGGATTTTTAAAAGTGGAAACCTTATACATTGCTGGTGAGAATGTAAAATATGGAATTACTAAGAAAAAATTTGGTGATTCCCCCAAAAAGTTAAATATAAAATGAATAAATGTCCCAGCAACACCACTCCTTCATTTACATCCTTCCCCCCAAATTTTGCAAGCAGGGACTATAACAAGCGCTTGGACACCAATTTTCATATCATTATTCACAATAACCTAAAGATGACACAATCCAAGCGTCCTTTGACAGGTAAATAGATCAACAAAATATGGTATATGCATAAAATGGAATATACTAAGCTTTAAAAAGAAATGAAATTCCAATATATGTGGCAACATGAATGAATCCTGAAGTTGCTATGCTAAGTAAAACAAGCCTAAAACAGGAGGACTAATACACGTTGTTTGATTAAAGTTATATAATGTATCCAGAGTAGTTAAATTCTCATAAAATAGTAGTTACCAGGATTTAGAAGAGGGGGCATGTGGAGTTACTATTAGTGGGTTTAGAGTTTAAGTTTACAAAGCTAAAATAATCCCTGGAAATAGAGTATGATGATGGCACAATAGTGTAGACACACATAATGCCATAAGACTGCATACTTAAAATGGATTACAATGGTAAGTTTTGCTATGTGTATTTACCATAATTTTTAAAAAGACAATTTTTTTAAAAAGTCCACAAGGAACACTTGTTAATAATGAAAACCTAAATAGAAATTGCCTCAATGTAAAGAAACATGTCATTAAGCATGAGATTTGGAATAAACAAAGAAATAACTTTATCTGCCTAGTCACAGACCCGTTATTTCAGAACATGCAATAATTCCAGACGGTGTTAAAAGTTCAATGCCAAACAAACCATTTCTTAACAAAGTAAAAAAGAAGGTCAAATTGATTTAAAAGAATAAACTGTTCAGTAACAACAACAACATAATATACAGGATCCCATTGTTTTGGACTGGGCTCCTGCACTTGGTTCCAACAAAGCAAACTAAAATTCAAAATGAAGTCACTTAAGGTCCTATTGTCACCAACTCAAAGCTGTTGCTAATCTGACCTTCCATAAAATCAGGAGACAATGACAACTGTCAAGTTTTCTAAACAGGCCAGTTTCAATAAGCAAAGAAAATGAAGTTCTATATGTTTTAGTCATTATGAAAAAGTAAACTGATCTTAATCTATCAAAACAATTCTTTTAGGTTGTTTTTCTCTGTTGCTGCTTTTTTTCCCCAGCTCTTGTCTGTCTATAAAACTAAACTCTTCTGCTCAGTCCATGGGAAAAATTCTTCTATTTTATGGAATAAATTATTGCCCAATTCTAGTCTCACAAAATGAACTAATCCAGATCTTTCAACAAATTTGTTGTGAATTTGCTTTGTGACAAAGGAATTTACAAATTCTTTGACACATATATGGTCTATAAGGTAGTTTGTGTTATTAATTATAAATGATTGCTCCACAGTTTGACTGTCTATAAGTTTCAAAACTTAGAACTGGTCACTATGTAATATAACTGTGTTTATCCAATAGACCTTTTTCAATTATCTGAAACATTTTTGTTTTATTATTTATAGGATATGACAGAATATTTCCTCTCTGAAAATTAACCATTACAGAATAACCAGGGTGCCCTCTTTGTCAGCTTCTATAGTCAATCTCCCAGGCAAAGTAAAGAACAAGAAGTATATCCCCATTGTTTATATTGTATTTATGTTGTGTACCACTTACTGAATGCCTACCTAGCCTGTGAAAGCACCGTACTAGTATTTTCCAATGTTATGTTTTAATTCAGGAAAGATAGGTATGGGTATTTTAGAGATTGGGAAACTAAGGCAATGGTAGCTATGAATCTTTGTTCAAGGTCACAGAGCTGTTACCTGATATACCTGGTTTCAAATACATGCCTTTTAGCACCAAAGCTCATGTGAAGCCTTTCTCATATTGTGCCACATTAAAACCACTGGTTAATTGCAATCAGACTAGTTACATGAGGGCTTGTGCTACTTTTAGAAAGCATTTTCTTCTGAGAGAATGTATAGCTTGATTCCCTTTCAGTGGTCTTGTTTTCCTTATTTTGATGATTTAGTGAAGTTTAACTGAGACAGCTTGTTTTGTCAAAGGTCCGTCTGCATCCATAATCTTTGATTCCCAAATTAATGTTAGTAGATCTCGGATAATAGGTTTTTCTTCATGATCTTGGTTGGAAAAGATATTAATCTCCCGATCAACTCAGTAAAACCTGGAATGGGCCTCCATTTCTTTTTCATGACTTGAGTATCTCTTTATGCAAACCCACAATGCCCAACCAAGACAAATTAGGGGCAGAGAAAATGTCTTCTGTGAGTGTAAAAAAGAAAAAGTTTCCAAGAAGCCAGAGATCTCATTGGATGCTCTAAGCTCTGTTGTCAATGAAAAAACAAAGAAATCAAGAACAGATAAGAAACAGATAAGGTAACTTCCAGTGTGATCTAAATGAACCAAGGAAGAAGAGATAAAATGTTGTGGAAAACAACCTTTGGATGCCCAAAGGACTAACATTTGACACAACTGTGAAGGAGGATATATGTTCTCTCTCACTGCATCAACACACACCTCTCCTCCTATCATTGTGCTCCTCCACCCTAAGTCCTAGAGCTAGTAAATGTTTAAGTAAGTACATGTCCAAACATCCTATCTTGAGGCTGGCTCCTTTCTGGCATTCCTTTAACATATTTCATGTTCCATAGAATCCACCTTAGCCAGGCCAAATCTTGGTTCCCCTTGGAATTTATTCTTACTTAGAAATTCTAGTTAAAATACCCTGGTCAATTTACCTAGCAAAGATGTTAACAGCTAGTCATGATTTAATGTAATATACCTATCATATTAAACATTTTTTTAACTTTTTGAGGCAGAATCTAGCTATGCAGTTCAGGCTGGCCTCAGGCTCACTTTGTAACCCAGACTGGTATCGAATTTGCAATGATTCTCCTGCTTGCTGGGATTGCAGTAGTGCACCACCACGCCCGGCTTTTTGGTTTGTTTTTGAGGCAGGATTTCACTGTGTTCCAGGAGAACAATGAACTCCTAGAGTTGAGCAGGCTAGCCTCAAACTCATGATCCTCCTGCCTCAGCCTCACAAGTGCTGAAATTACAGATGTAGTTCACCACAACCAGCCTCAGATTACACATTTTTATGGAGCTTTCAAAACTTCAAACTTAATTTTTGACATGAAATCTCTCTTCCCTTTTCTTGTATGTGTGAATCTATAAATCCACCATGTGTTTTCAAAAATTCCAATACAAGCTGGGTGGGGTGGCACACACCTTTAATCCCAGCACTCAGGAAACTGAGGCAGGAAGATTGTTGTGAGTTTGAGACCAGCTTGGGGTACAAAGTGAGTCCAAAGCAAGCCTAAACTGCATAGTGAGACCCTGTCTCAAGAAATAGGGCCAGGGGGTTAGCTCATTGGTGTAAGCACCTGCTTGGCAGGCGCAAGCTTGTGAGTTTGATCCCCAGTGCCAAAAAAAAAAAAAAATCCAATACTGTAATGACTTTTGAATGAACCAGAAAAAGAACTAATTGGCATGGACAGATGTGATGTATGCTTGTAAATATTAATAGAACATTGCTTATAAGAAGTGTATAATTTAGCAAGAAGATAAAATTAGCACATAAGAGAAGTCAAAAAACAAAGGCAAAGTTACCTGGAACACCAGCTGACTCCAGTGATCTGACACTATTTACCAGAAGAAGGAGAACTCAGGGAAAGATCTAAAAGTAGTATCTCCAAGGGGTATGACAATGACAATAGTAACTAAGAGGCGGAGGATAAATGATACAGTAACAGTCACAAATACACTGCTAAAATAAGTCTATAACCATAGCATATGCAACCTTGGATTTCAGTGTGTGGCATATTATTCAAGTGATAAGGGCACAAGCTGGGGAGAATACATGGATCAAGTACTCTGGTAAATACTTTCTCAAAACTGGTCTCCAGCTGGGCGTGGTGCTGTACACTTACAATCCCAGCACTCTTGGAGGTTGAAGCAAGAGAATTGTAAGTCCAAGTGCAGCCTTGATAACTGAACAATTTAATAAGACTGTCTCAAAATAAAAAAATAAAAAAGGGCTAGAGTTACAGCTCAGTGTGAAGGCCCCAGGTTCAATTCCCAGGGCCACACAAAGCAGAAACAAACACAAAAAGTAACTGACCTCTGTCATTTCTCTGTGAATATATTAGCAGTGGACTTGGTGATTTTTTAAAAAATTGGTGGCTTTTTAATTAACTCTGTGTTGAATATCCAAATAATAAATTCAGCAATCACATAAAAAATCTCCTTAGGTTGCAACACGAAGGTTTAGGAATGGAATTTTTCAAAAGATATTCTGAAAGACTTCTGAAAGCAGTGATTCTCAACCACAGAGTTTCAATAGGATTTGGAGACTGTTAGGGGAAAAGACACCTAAAAGAATTGCCTGATGACATTTTGTTTATCTCTCCAATTATAAAAGAATAAAAGAGAAAGTAGCATGCATCCCACTAAATAAGGAAGGTGTGGTGAGATCATTGCAGTTTTCTGCTTTAAAATAGCCTGAGTGGCTGTCAATTCTATGTTAAATGTTTATTTTCATATGCCTTCTCTTGTATAATCTACACTACTGATTATATTGCCTTTGATTAAAAAGAGAAAATTGACACATACTTTCCCATTTATTAGTTTGTTCTTGATAAGATTCCAATGTTTTTTTAAGTTTCTGATATAGACTGAAAATTTTCTAATTCTAAATTGTGTATCAGAAAGCTTATAATCCTATCTATGAATGAAGATATGACATATTTACTAAGAGATTTGTTGAATGCAAACTACCATTTCTCAGAAGATGAAGATAAGATATTGATCAGAAGGGGAGCAATCTGGTTGGAGTAGGTTTCCCTGCAAGAGAAAAAGAAGGGAAAAACAAAAAGTCAGGTGGAATAACAAGTCTTCCCCTTCCCTGATCAGTATCATGAAAAGACATATGATGCAACAAGTAGAGCTAATAAGATTAAAAATATAGCTTATACCTTCAAATATTTTAGAGTTTTGGATTTTTTTCCAGTATTGGGATTGAACCCAGGACCTCATCCATGTAGGCAAGCAATGCATTACTGAAATGTATCCCCAGCACTTTTTATGTGTTCAAATTTTGAGACAGGGTCTCAGTAAATTGCCCAGATTGGTCTGAAAGTTGTATTATACCTGCACCAGCCTCCACAGTAGCTGGGAATAAAGGCTTGCACCACTGAACTCAGAAATGGTATTGTTTTCATGTAAGTTGAGGAAAATATTTTCATCATAGCCTTTTCATGACCTCATCTTTAATAGCATCCCTGCCTTATCCCACTCATCCCACATCCTATCCCATTTTCTGCCATATTTTCTTTCATAATCACTTATCTATACAAGACTTTTCTGAACATCCATACTTATTTACTTGCTATAGTGCCTGTCTGCCCTATTAGTATGTAAATTCCATGAGGGTAATTCTTTTAAAGTAATTTATCATTGTTAAAGGATAATTTTCAAAAAATGTCAAAATCATGACTCATACAAATAAAAAATTTTATCTCATTAAGGCAGAAATCAGTGGTGTTACAACTGGTTAAAAGTAGAAGCTAATGAACAGTTACATTTATAGATGAGGAATACTGAAATGAATGTGCAAATGGGAGGCAAAACTAGCTTTTCCATGAGAAGGAGAGAGTTGTCCTTCTACCTGTCAGAATGAAATTTTTCTGTCTCTAGACAAACATTATGGTCTAAAACAAGGGTTATTTTACATTGTCAAGATAACAATTGTCATCAGTTTACAGAATTGCAAAATAGCCACCATCCAACAGGATTAGATAACCCTAAGGGTGTTATGCATAATGAATGCTTTTCCACTGAAGCCCAGAATTCTCTCTACACCACAGGAGGGTATAGTGAAATGCCAACCCAGAGTGGACAGTACCAAAGACAACATGAAGCCCAGTATCATCGATGTCAACCAGGTTTTTCTTGCTTTTTTTTTGTGTGTGTGGCACTGGGGATTGAACTCACAACCTCGCACCTGTCAGACAGGCGCTTAAGTCACTGAGCCAAACTCCCAGCCCTTCAACTCAGTTTTTAAACCAGATACTTCATCATCCTGATTGGTGTCTCTGTCACTGTATCCATTCTACCATCTTCCACTTCTGTCCATTCTCACTGCCACTCCTATTTTTCAGGCTCCCAGGAAGTTTTCACTTGGATTCCTACCACAAGTTCTTTTTTCTGTAAATCTCCTCCCCCATACATGTTTGTAATGTGTAATAAATACATTTACTCTGATGACTGTACATATCACATTTTAATTATTTTTTTACTTTTCCTTCTCCTCTCTCTTCCCACTCCCTCCATCCTTAGATCTCCTTCCCATCTGCAAAAGATCTACCTTCCTGTTACATATTACCTATCTTTTGTTTTTATTTTGCTTTTTAAATTATTTGTACTTTGGGTTTCTCATATAAGAGAAACCACGTGACATTTAACCTGTTTTTAATTTATTTTGTTTACTATTATGGTCCCAAGATTAACTCATTTTCCTACAAATTACACAAATTTATCCTTTTTATGGCATAGTAGTACTCCATTGTGTGTAATAACACATTTTTAATTAATTCATCTGCTGATGGATATACAGTCCACTTTCAAGATTTGGCTATTATGACTTATACTGCTATAAAAATGGATATGCATGTATCACTATAACACAATGTCTTTCACACTTTCAGGAAGATACACAGAAGAGGTATAGCTGGGTCAAATGGAATTTCTTTTATCAGTTTTCTGAGGAATCGTTATACTGATTTCAATACTAGTTACACTTGTTCACTTTCCCACCAATGGTGTAGAAACATTCATTTGCCCCCAAGATGTTGCCATCATTTGTCAATTTTTGAATCTTTGTTGATAGCCATCTAGAGTAAGGTGAAATCTTGGTACTATATTGATTTGCATTTCTCTAATAGCCAAACTTGTTAAACATATTTTTGTGTACTTATTGGCAAGACCCTGACTCAGAGTTAAAAATAAAAAGATCTCAGGATGTAGCTCAGCACCCCATGGGTTCAATCTCTAGTAATGAAAAAAAAAAAACCCTTCCAGGAATTATTGTAGTGAAATTCAGAAGTTTGTATTTAACAAAACAAAACCTTTATGAAATAACACAAAGCACTCTAATAGAACCTTCTTTAAATAACGGGAGTTAATGAGAGGTTGATGTTAGAAAAACTATGAAATAGATCAAGGGTGCTTCGGCATCTTCCTGCTTTCCCTTCACTGTCATATCCCCAAGGATATTTATTCCTTTACTGCTCCACCATGTCACTAGGGTCGCTTTTGTGGTATCCATAAGAGGTCTACCTCCATTGGACAGTGTCTTGTCCTTGGTCTTCAATCTATTCTTGCTCTACAAAAATTGGTCTTTAATCCAGGAATGGGGGCACATGTGTACAATTCCAGAGCTCTGTGAGGATGAAGCAGGAGCATTGAAATTTTGATCTTAGCCTGGGCAGCACAGCAACTTAGTAAGATCTTGTCTCAAAATAACAAAAAAAGAAAAAAATTAAAAACATTTGGAGATATAGCTCAGTACAGTGGTCCTGGGATCAATCTCCATTATAGCGAAAAATAGAAAGCCCTGATCTTTTATGGAACTCTCAGTGAACATTCACATTAGGAAACATGTAATAAACTATTGGTAAGCTATAACTCACTGTATTGTACGTTTCCTTTCAAGGACAGTTGCATTTTTTCCATTGTTTATGAATGGTATCTGGGGGCTGCAGTCCTTCCTGCTCTTCCTCAGGACACAGAAAAATAGCCCACTTATTGTTACTGCCTGCGACTATCAGCTATACAACATACTGGCTGTAAAATTGCACTGTCATTCGCCTTGTTCTTTTCGAATTCAAGCACAGAAAATAATCCTCTTACTTGAGACTTCGAGTTAGTTAGATTCAGGTTAATCAAAGTTTTATTCTAGTAGATTTTTTTATTTTAAAGCATTTAAAAGAAAACAAAACAACAGAGACAAAACAAAACAGAAATGATACAGGATTTCGAACAAGCTGATAGGAAAATAACAATAGTCACTGTATTGCATATTGTTACCTTCAAAATAGTTGCTCAGATTAGAAGATACAGTCATGCAAAACAGATCAAACAATATAAGCTATCCAGTTTCTTTCCCTGAACTAATAGGATCAATAGTAGAATTATCTTAGCTATCTTGTGTTTATATATATGTATATATATATATTTACCCTTTCTTTTTTCTTTTTCCCATCCCAGTTGTTCTTTCCTTTTGAGCAGTTTTATTCTCTTTCACAATATCTATGGTATAGAATTTAAATAATGTGGTGACTTTCAACTACGATAAAAATGTTTAATCAGTTGCTAGTCTATAGTATTGATTTAATAACCTATTTAAATGAGTCACACTAATTGAAGTAAACTGTGTTGTTTACAAGAGCAACTGATAATAAAAATAATGTGTCATATCATTCTAGTAAATTAGACAATGTAGTTCTTTTTATTAAAATTTCAAATTTTATTTTACTAAAAATTTGTAATTTCATGTTATTAGAAAATTAAAATTGAGTTATATGAACCCCATTTTAGATGTACAATATTATTTTTAATTTTACTTCCTGTTATATATATATATATATATATATACCCTTTAATGAACCACAAGATGAGTTGATTTCAATTGGAGAATCAGCATAATAAACAAAAAATAAACAAAGTCAAGTATTTTTTATCTTAATCACTGGAAAATCATAATTTTAATTGTCATAATTCTGAGAAAAGTGGTTCTTCAAGCTGCAATAAGACAATATTTTGGAAAGTACTATAGCATATTGAGCATAGACACTAATTTCTTAGGCTAAGCTATGAGAATATTTTTTAATGTGGAGAAAGGTATGTACCAGGTGCAATCAATATATCTGGTTAATGTTTAAATTTAAAAGTTTAAGTGAAGGTCCTTAAAGGGTGCGGTTTTAAAAAATATGGTGAATACCATTACTATGACTCAATGGAAAAGCAGCCTCATAAAAACATTATTGTGTGTCCTTGTCCACCTTATAGTCATCAGACCTGACGCAAGGCAACTTCTGGCTCTCTTCCCAAAATAATGAACACTTTGAAAGGTAAACATTTTCTATCAGCTCAGTACATCAAGGCAATCACAAGAGAGCAACTAAAGAAAAGAAATAAGACTTCCTGAACCGCTTCAAAAAGTAGCAACCATGGTGGGAGAAGTGTGTTTGTAGTGAAGGGAAATACTTTGAGGGGACTTAATTGTAATGTATCTTTTATTGGAGTAAAGTTTTTAGATTTAAGCACTCACCATAGCTTTTGAAATTTTTATTGATACATGTTTACAGAAAATAATTATTATATTCCTTATCTGGAGTTGGTACAGGTACATAGCACATCTTAATTCTTTTTGCATTCCTTTCATCTCCTCTACATCTACACTCCTTCCATTTCTTGATTTCTTTCCCTTTTACAAAAGATTGATCACCCTACTTCATATCATCCATCTTTTATTTTGCTCTTTATTTATATTTTGGTTTTCTCATGCAAGAGAAATTATGCAATATTGAAGCACATGTACCTGATTTATTTCACTTAACATTGTGTTCCCAAGGTGCATTCATTTTCTTACAAATAAATCAAATCTGTACTTTCCCATCATGTATCATAATCCTTTTAAGGTGGATTTCTTTCTTTCTTTCTTTCTTTCTTTGTTTCTTTGTTTCTTTCTTTCTTTCTTTCTTTCTTCTTTCTTTTTTTCTTTCTGGCTGTTTTGGTTTGGTTTGGTTGGCTGGTTGGTCTTTATGTTACTGGGGATGAAATCTGAGCCTCAAGTATGCAAGGCAAATACTCTACCATTGAACTAGTATAATTCAAATTGCAGACATTTGAATTCTGCTAAAATATCACTTCAAATATATTTTTCTGGCCAGAAGTATAATTAGCCATCAAACCAAATGATTAAAATATTAAGGTAAAACTTTAAAACATCTAATTTCCTTGAAATGCTATCCCTCCCATCCCATATCAACCACTTACAGGGTGGTAGTAAAAATATAGAAGTATATATATTTGGGGCAGGGATGACCAGGAATCAAACTCAGAACCTTGTGATTGCCAAGAAGGTGTTGTGCCACTGAGCTATATCCCTGGCTTCATGAGCATATTTTGTACACCAGTCACAAAATATTTATTACCAACCTACTCTGAGATCAAGATTGAACTGTAAGAAATACCCATATAAATTTAGCAGCATGGAACACACCTTTAATTCTACCATTCTGGGATACTGAAGCAGGAAGATCAAGGAATGTTCCAGCCTAGCCTGGGTAACTTAGTGACTTGGTGAGAACTTGTCTCAAAATAAAGAACAAAAAGTACTGATACATAGATCCATGAGTCCGTTTTTTTTATTTTAGAGAAAGAAAAAAGACACATATAAGAAAGACAAAAAGCAAAAGAGACAAACAAATGACTAGAGTAAATGCACAACAGTAACATTACAGGTTTACAAAACCGGATGATAGAAACTTGACAATGTTTGCAATATTGCGTATCGTTGCCTTTAAAATGGTTGTTTATACTAACAGATATAGACATGTAAAATTGATCTAATCATATGGGTATTAATTGTTCTTTCTCAATAACTAATACATTCAACAGTATGTTCATTTTAGTTATCTTACATATGCATATATACATATTTATATCTTTTCCTTTTCCCTTCCCTTTTTCCCCCTTTTCCCTTCCCAATTACTTTTGCTCTTTGAGCTGTTTTTTGCCCTTACATAGTGTTTATTATAGATTTTTGATCATATATACTTTTTCAGTTTCTTACACTAGGGAGACAATACGTCTGTTTTTATTGCTTGTTTGATTTCTTTGTTGTTTTTTGCCAATATTATACTGTTTTGATCATTAGAGTTTTGTAGTATAACTTGAAGTTGAGAATTGTGATACCACTAACCTTGCTCTTGTTTCCAGAATTGCTTTTGCTATTCCAGGTGTCTTCTGGTTCCATATGAATTTTAAGTTTGTTTTCTCCAGTTCTGTAAGACTGCTATTAGTACTTTTATTGGAATTGTTTTAAATCTATACAATACTTTTGGAAGTATGGATATTTTGGTTATATTGGTTTTGCCTCTCCAGGAAAAGGGAATATCTTTCCATCTTGTTAGTCCTCTTTAATCTCCTTTTCCAAAGTATCATTTTCATTGTAGAGGACTTACAATTCCTTGGTGTCATGGCTTATGTTAAGATATGTTTTGTAAGACTTACATGATCATGGATGGATGTTTTTCAGAGGTGGATAGTTGGAGAATGTGTGACACTAAAGTTTATTCATGGCATAATGTTAAGACTAAGGGCACTAAGGTAAAGGATGTGAGTATTATTAGTTTTAAGTAGTATGGATAAGATATAAAGGATAGAAAGAGCTGTGGTCATCCCTTCTGTCTTTTCAACCTTCTCCCACCATGAACTGTTTCTCCTCTGCAATGCCTATCCACCATGTCACGCTACCTTGCCTTGCAAACAGCTGATTAAGGAATGAAATCTCTATAAAATGTGTACTATTTAAATCCCTCCCCCTTTAACTTTGAGTGTCAGGTATTTTTTCTCATCAAGAAGAGAGAGAGAGAGAGAGAGAGAGAGAGAGAGAGAGAGAGAGAATTTGGTACCAGAAATGGGATTTTTGCTGTGATTGTACTGGACCATGTGGTTTAGGAGCATTTAATACCTGCATGTGGGAATGTGAAGCATTAGAAAATGTTTGGAGATGCTGGCTGAAAAAGTAGGGCTGGAATTCCTGCGGCTGTGTTTGATGGGAAATTCTGGCCAGCCCTCAAAAGACCAGAATGCTATTAGAAATTCTGCTAGTAAAGACCAGGTTGAGGAGGTTTCTCATAGGAAGGAGTAATGTATTGGCTGTTGTACTCTAGATGATGTGTGTTATACCTTGGCAGAAAGTTTGTCTTACTCCAGAGACTTTGCCTGAGACTAAGATTAAGGGTGGCAAACTAATTCCTCAAACAAGTATTTCAAGGCAGCCTAATATTGAGGCAGTAACATGGCTATATTGGGGGCTTTTAGTCAAATTTATGCTAAAAATCAAAAGCAAAGAGCCCAGAAAATGATTGTGAGTTTGGTCAAAAACTAAGCTCCAGTAAAATTGCAACCTGCAAAGATAACATAGAAAATAAATTGGTCATTGAAAAGACTAGCAAAAAAAGCCAACTATTTCAGAAAAACACACAAAAAAGATGGTCTGAGAACATCACAAAAACTGACAGGACTGCAGCCTCTGTAACCTCAGAGTTGCCAAGATAAAAGACTTTTCTAAAAAAAAAAAAAAAAGACCCACAGCACCATGTTCCAGAATGGCATTGGCCTCAAGATATTGTTCCTCAAGACTTAATTCATAGACACTCAACTTCTACACCAAAGAGACAAAAAATCTGTTTGCTGCTCCAGCTGGCAGTCAACTTTGACATCATCCATATGGTGCTGGATTTAGGTACATATAAATGCAGTTGTGGTGTCAAGTAGGCTTCTACCCAGAATTTACAAGAAGGCCTGGGAGACCAAGCAGTGTGCCCATGAGAGGAGAGTGTGTGAGGCTGTCAGTGTAAATCTGAAGGTACAGCAGAGACCCCAAAGTTTAGAAAAACTAAAAACATCTGAAGAAAACTGCAAAGAGGGAATAGAATTGGCCTCAGAGAAAAGCCACGAGAGCTACAAACACTGGCAGTATTATATGGGCAGAGCCACCAAAACCCTTTCGAGCTCATAATTTGCCAAAAATTACCTGGAACTTTCTCTTTCAGTATATGTAGTGTTTCTGTTTTAATATTTTGATCTTTGATCCATTTTGACTTTAGTTTATTTAGTGCATGATGATAGGCATGAGTCTATTTTTACTCTTTGGCATTTGGAAAGCCAGTTTTCCTGACATCATGTATTAAAGAGGCTTTCTTTCAGTGAACCTGTTTGTCCCCTTTGTCAAACATAAGGTGGCTGAGTGTGTTTATAGGTGTGTCTGCATCATCTATTCTGTTCTATTGATGCTCAGGTCTGGTTTTGTTTGTTTGTTTTTGCTTGTACCATGCTGGTTTTATCACAGTAACTGGGTATAAGTGTACATTGGTGCAAACACTGTGGAAATCAGTGTGGAGATTCCTCAAAAAACTGGGATGAGATGTCCCATCTAACCCAGCTCTTCCACTTTTTGGTATTTTTCCTGAAGAATTGAAAACATCATACCACAGTTATATATGTGTACCCATGTTTACAGGAGCAAAATTTGTAATAGCTGAATCGTGGAAAAACCCAAATACCCATCAGCCAAGGAATGCATAAAATAGATGTGGTCTTTTTATACAATGGAGTACTACTAAGCTAAAAAGGAAGATAAACTCGAGACTTTTATAGGTAAATGGATGCAACTAGTGATCATATTCATAAGTGAAATAAATCAAAGTTGCATGCCTAAATACAATATTATCTCCCTACTGTAAGAAACTGAAAGAGTATATAAGATCCAAAACATACAATAGACAATGGGAAAGAAAAAGAAATTGCTCAAAAGGAAAGAACTTGAATGGGGGAAAGAAGAAAAGAAGGAAGGATATATATATATATATATATATATATATATATATAATAGCTAAGATAACTGTACTACTCATTCTATTAGTTCATTGAAAGGAACAGTTAGCACTTATATTGTTTGATCAATTTTGCATGCTTATATCTGGTAATCTGAGCAATTATTTTGAAGACAAAAATATTCAATATAATAACCATTGTTAATTTCTATCATCTTGTTTTGAAATTCTGCATTGTTTTAATTGTTTTTTAATTTTCTTTAAAATTAAAAAAAATGATTACCATGCTATTTGGGTCTATCCCACAAGTGCTTAATGTGGATCTTGGACAGTAGTTCCTACCATATTTCAGTTTTTAAGCCATTTTCTATGCTGCTTTGTGTCTGTTCACTGATTGAATAGCTTAGGTGTAAGCACATAAGTGGTATGAGTTCATATGCGAAGTGACAGACCTGGTGCCTGCAGGTAACCATCTCGGTAGAGAGGTACCAGCTGGCCCTGCCCTGATGTGCACTCCCACAGCCATCAGAAGACATTGCCTGCAGGTAACAAGCTCAGTAGGGAGGCAGCAGCTGGCCCTGCACCCACGTGCACTCCAGCAGTCATTGAAAGACACTATCCTCCGCTAGCCAGCACAGGCTCGGAAAAACAGCAGCCGGCCCTGCACCAGCACACCCAGTGGCCACTATTGGATACCCGTAGCCAGCACTGGCCAGGAGAACCCAGGAGAACCAAATAGTCACATACTGGAGAAATTGTAGCCAATGGGGAAAGTGCCTGGGTCCCCACTATCCACTTGTTTGGAAGAACCCAAGAAAAAGTCAAGATGAAGAGGAAGACAGTCCCTGGACTCCAACCCAAACAAAGAAAGTCCAGGAGATGAAAATATGGAAGAGATTGGGAGTCACACACCTGAAGTTTCTGAAGTGATGGCAACTGAATTAAAGAGACAATTTCATGAGGCTACAAAAGAAATTAGAACAGAAATACTTTCTCAGGTAAAAGAAGAAATAAAAAAACATAATCAAAGAATTGCTAAGCATCTCTAAAAACGACATAGATAAAAAAATAGGGGAGCATAGAAAAATGAGGGAAATCATGAATGAACAATATAAGAGAGATTTAGAGTGCATGAAACAGATTCAAAGAGAATCTAGGAAATTAAAAACTCCATTGAAAGTTGGCAAAACTGCTTGAAAGAAACTGAAGATAGACTTTCAGACCTTGAAGACAGGTGTGCAGCTTGCAATCATGTAAAGAAAGATCTCTTAAAAATAGTAAAGAACCAGGAAATAACAATCCAACCACTTCAAGATGATGCAAAGCAAAATAATTTAAGAATAATAGGTGTTAGTGAAAAAGCAAGAATCAACACAAATGTCACTAAAATTCTATTTACAGAAGTAAAAGCAGAAAACTTCTCAAACATGGGCAAAGGACGTGATATACAGATAAGTGAGGCATGTAGAACTCCAGCTAGTCATAACTAAATAAATCTACACCCAGACGTCTAATTATCAAGATCTCAGGAATTCAACACAAGAACAGAATATTAAAAGCTGTGAGAGTAAAAAAACAGGTCATCTATAAAGGAAAATCCATCAGAATCATGACAGACTTCTCAACACAAAACATCGAGTCAAGAAGAGGCTGGTATGAAGTAGTTCAAGTCCTGAAAGAAAGCAACTTCCAACCCAGATTGATGTACCCTGCAAAGCTTTCTTTCAAAATTAATGGAGAAACAAGATACTTCCATGGCAAAAAAACAACTAAAGGAATTCATGACCACCAAACCAACTCTACAAAGAATATTGATTGGCATTCTAGAGAGAGATAAAAATGACCATGGTTCCAGGAGCAGTGGCAGAGGGGTATCACTGAGCAGGGCAGACAATTGAATGGAGGGGAAAAGTAGGCAGTCAATGACAGGAAAATAGTATGACAGAGATGAGCCAGTGCATGTTGGCCATAACCATTAATGTAGATGGCCTCAACTCACCAATAAAAAGAAACACAGGCAGAGTGGATCAGGAGACAAGATCTATCAATATGCTTTATTCAAGAAACATATTTAACTCAAAAGGAAATTCATAGACCAAAAGTCAAAGGAGAGAAAACAATGCTCTATGTGACAGGAAATCAGAAAAAAAGTAGGAGTAATTTGATCATCAACTGCAGAATAAATAAGAAAGGTATAGCACTTCTATACAAGGGAAAGCTACTCAACTATAATGAAAGATAACCTCGAGGCTCTTATTGGTAAATGGATACAACTTGAGATCATATTCATGGGTGAAATGGTTCAGAGTTATGTGGGTGAACATTGTGTTGTCTCCTTAGTATAAAAAACTAAAACAGTGAGATAAAAAATGCACAATAGATGTGAAGGTGAAAGGGAGGAGATGTCTAGAGGAGGAAAGCAGTGGCCATTGTTAATCTATATCCTGTTTTGAAACCTTTTATTGTTTTCATTGTTCTGTTTAGCTTGGTTTAATTCCATTTTGTTTTGTTTGATATTATCATATTTGATGGCATGAGCAGCTATTACAAAAATAATGAAATGTATTATAGTAGCCATTATTGATTTTCTATCATATTGTTTCGAAGCCCTGCATTGCTTTCATTGTTTTCTTTTGATTGATTTAATTCTATTTTTTGTTTGATTTTATTATGTCTGATGGTCCAAACAACTACTTTGAAGATAACAAGATGCATTACAGTAGCCACTGTTGTATTCCTATTGTGTTGTTTTGAAGTCCTGTATTGCTTTCATTGCTTTGTTTTGATTGGTTTTGTTCTATTCTGTTTTGTTTGATTTTATTATGCCTGATGATATGGGCAGTTATTTTAAAGATAGCAAGAAGCATAATGGCAGCCATTATTGATTTCCTTTTATCTTGTTTTGAAGCCTTGTATCACATTCATTGTTCTGTTTAGTCGACTATTCTATTTTGTTTTGTTTGATTTTATTATGTCTGATGGTATAAACAGCTACTTTGAAGATAACAAGATGCATTATGTTAACGACTGTTGTATTCCTATTGTCTTATTTTGAAGTCCTGTATTGCTTTCATTGTTTTGATTTGATTGGTTTTATTCTGTTCTGCTTTGTTTGATTTTATTGTGCCTAATGGTACAGGATGTTATTTTGAAGATAGCAAGAGGCATCATGGTAGCCATTGTTGGTTTCCTTTTATCTTGTTTTGAAGTCTTATATCACATTCATTGTTTTGTTTTAATTGTCTCTATTCTGTTTTATTTCTTTTGGTTTTGTTCTCTTCAAAATAAAAAAATGGCACACCTTCTTTTACTTCTTTACTCTGTGTGTGTGTGTGTGTGTGTGTGTGTGTGTGTGTGTGTTTTATCGGGATTCTGAACTCAGAGTTTTTTGATGCTAGCCAAGAACTCTACCACTGAGCTACATCACCCCAGGTTCTTTTAACTTATTTTGAGGCAGTGTCTGTCTAAGGTGGTGTCATCGTTACTTTTCCCTTTGCTGAGAAAAAATAACCAACACCCAAATTAAAGGAGGAAAAGTTTATTAGCTCACAGTTTGTAGATGTTTCAGTTCATAGTTGGATGGCTCCAAGGCAGGGTGGCATGGCAGATGGGCATCACAGCATAGAAATGTACACAGCAGGCATAAGGCAGCAAGACAAGCAAGCCAGACACAAATAAAACTTTTTAAATAAAACTTTTCAAAACTTTTTAAATAAAATTCTTTCTGCCCCTTTTGTATTCTATCTGGGCTACCTGGTTTGGGCAAGTGTTAAACCAATCAGTGAACTGACTAATTTAGTAATCACGCACCCTTAATTCCAGCATCACACACTCTAGATCCAGCCAGCTCTGAAAAAACCCTACCTATGACTGCATAAGATTTTGGGGGAACATCTAGGCACAAACCATAACAGGTGTCTAGCTGGTTTTAAACATTCAGTTCTCCTGCCTCAGTCTTCAGAGTACCTGGGATTACAGGGAAAGGCATCATGCCTGGCTACTCAAGCGTTGTTTCTATTTGTGCCCTTACATGGTTCTGGGACATTTGTCAATCTTCCATCAAAGCCAAATGAAAGAAAACAAGACAATAAAGAAGTGAATTATTTTTTGTAACTCTTCAAGTATTTACTCCCCCTTAATTTATCGACAATTGTTTACTTGTCACATGCTTTGGTTACTTTTTGTGCACAAGTCTCCCGTCTTGATTTAGAATAAATGGGGGAAATGGGCTATAGTCGGCTCATTCTGTATTATTCAGTACAATAAGTCTTAATCGCTTTTGGTTGATGAAAAGACAAATACAGGGTATTTACACATATAAGACATATAAGGCTGATACTTCATGTGTCTCCTCCCAACAACATAGAAGCAGCAAATTAAAAAAGAACAAGTATGTGAATAATAAATAAATGAGGAGGAACTGCATGAATACTAAAGTAGAAATCAAGGACAATGAACATTATTTGAGACTTAGATTAATGTATTTTGATTAAAATGCTTAATTTAAAATGAGACTAGTAATAAATCATTACAACATAATGTAGTGTCCTTTTGTCCTGTATCTGCTATAAATTCAAAGAAAATATCTACTAATTTATCATAGAAAGGAATATAATTCTTTTCTAAAGCTTATGACCATCTTGAGAAACTGATTATAATCCAGACCACAGGAACAATAAATTTTTCTCTAAAAGATAAGCATTTGAAACTTCATGGATTTTATGGTCTCTAGTTCAAACATACAACCTTGCCATTGCAATGTGAAAGCAACCATGAATAATATATCAACAAATGGGGATGGTACTCTTCCAATATAAGTTTATTTATAAAAAGATAAGCTCTGAGCCAGATATCACCCTTAGGTTATAACATTTGACATTTTTATCAGTATTTTTTCCAGTATTGAAAAGTTAAATTACATTTATTTGTCATTTGTATTTCTTCATCTGAAAAGTGTATATTCATCTCAGATGCCCATTTTTGGACTGGATCTTTTAATGTGGGGGCTCTGAATTTTTTCAATTCTTTAGATGCTCTAGAACAACTGATATGGGGAAAGCACAAAAGAAAAAGGGAATACATTATATAGATAGGTAGCTAACTAGATAGAGAGATAATTATACTACCAATCTCTGTTATCTCATCAAAAAGAATGGTTTGTGCTTTCATTGTTTGATCATTTTTTCATGTGTATATTTTGTAATCCGAGCAACTACTTTGAAGATAATGGTGCAGAATATATTAGCCATTGTCAATCTCCTAATATTTTGCTTTGAAATTTTTATTATTTTTTCATTTTAAAATTAAAACATCAAAATACCTGTGGCATTTTGATTGCAGATAATGATTATATCTTTACAGAGGGATAAGTTTACTGTGCGTGCAAAAATCAAACATCGAACACATTCTCACTAAAAAGTGGAGCAGGATATATAACTTAGTGATTAGTGTGTGACTAGCATATGTAAGATTCTAGATTTACTCTCCAGCAGGACAGAAAAAGATAGTCATATTTATTCCTTCCAAAACATTTTTCCCATATCATTTATCTGTTGCAAGTACTTACAGTGTTCTTTTTAACTCATACAATAAAATTACTAAATAGATATCAGTGCTTTCTCCATTTTACAGAACAAAAACAGGCATGTATAGGGTAAAAAATTTGGCAAAATTCACTACACAGCTAAACAGTAGCAAACTAGCATTTAAAATATTTTATCATACTATATTGCTTCTCAAATCCCAGATTCTTTTCAGAATAATGGCATTGACAAATTAAGTACTTCTGAAATATTTAGTGACAGACCCAAAAATAAGGGCACAATTGAATTGGAAAAATAATAGAATGTTTTGAATAAAGGAATATCTATAAAATGATTTATTTTGGAATATGGGAGGATATAAAAATTATTACATTAGAAAAAATTTTAATCAAAAAATTTAAAAGAGCTACAGATATAGCTCAGTGTTAACCATTTGCCTATCATGTGTGAAACTCTAATTTCAATCATCATTACAGCAACTAAATAAAGAAAAAAATTCCTGCATTAGTTTTGACTTTTTCATTTTTTTGTGAACTTTACTGAGGTGTAATGTATCTACAATAAAATTTTAAACTGTTAAAGAAGGACATACCTAATCTTGTAACCAACACTACCAAAGTCATTATATAGAATATTTCCATCACTCCAGAGGACTCCTTTTTGTTTCTTGGTAGTAAAAACCTTCTCACGTTCTCACAATTAATGACTACTTTCTGTCACTGCACTTTTGCCTTTCACAAATGCCATATAAATTGAGCAGTAATGTATGTACTCTTCTGTCTCTTTTTTCTCCAAACAAAGTTCTTTTGAGTATCATCCATATCATTGTGGGTAGTTTTGTTCATTTTTCTCCAAATAGTTTTCCATTTTCTGCACATGCCACAATTTGGTTATATACACAGTCAGTGAAGAA
Organism: Dasyprocta punctata; assembly: GCA_004363535.1. Classification (NCBI taxonomy): domain Eukaryota; kingdom Metazoa; phylum Chordata; class Mammalia; order Rodentia; family Dasyproctidae; genus Dasyprocta; species Dasyprocta punctata. The sequence continues at coordinate 72,889 of RJWM01007383.1, forward strand.
CATATGTGTTAATTCCAAATTTTCACTATTATGAATAAATCCTCATAAGCAGATCTTTTGTAGATAAATAGCCTCAAATCTCCAAGGAAAACGTTACAATATATAGCAGAAGTTCATGCAGATAGTACTTAAATATTGGATGAGGTCAAGAATACACAAGTTTCTCTATATAAACAGAAAAAATATGTTAAAAGGGTATGATGATCAACTGAATTTTATGTCTTAGGTGTTGAAATGATGACAAAGTAACAAGACATTATACAAAACTGTAATCATGACATTAAAACTTTGTGAGGATAATTTCAGTACAAATGTCAGACTGGAAGCTAGATTTTAAGCAGTACAGACAAACAGTAGGGAATATAAAGAGCCACTATAGGCTTTTAAAAATACTGGCAATACAGGATGTGAGAGAGAAGTGAAATAGCAATTTTAGGAGATGCCCAATTTCTAGGAAGAGTATGGAGGATGCTGCAGGAGACTGATCTTCTTTGTGATAATGGAAGAAAGATGGACATTGCAGGGAGGGAAATTATTGATGCAGTAAGGTACAAAGAAAATGTGCAAAGGTTAGAAACAAGATGAATTTGCCTTGAAAAAGTGTCTTTTCCATTACAAAGATAGGACATTAGATAATTAGATATTGATGGAGGATTTGGAAACAAAAATTCACTTAGAGGAAAAATAGAGTGAGCCAGGGAGTCCATAGTCGATGAACTCAATCTTATCCAAACAAGTAACCATATGTAGACCCGAGATAACTGTATAAAGTTTGAGCATGCATCATATGGAGTTATTTGAAAAGGTCAACAAGGGATGAAAGAACTAGTAAGCAAAGTGAAAAATCCAGCTGAAATTTAAAAGTCCAAATTTTTTAAAAAGTTCAAATTTATGATGAACTTGGTCATTGTTTTGTGTTTCAGAGTTTAAGAGTAAAAGCCGAAGAATAAAATAAAAGGAAGCTTCTCTCCTAGGTTGAAAATGAACTTTCAGATTTATCAAAAGATCAAAATCATAAAGGAAATATTTGATTTAATTAGGTGATATCATGGGCCCCAGGATGTATAGGCAAGCAAGTGCTGTAAAGAGGATGAAATGTAAAAATCAGCAGGAGAGTTAAAGAAACAGGCTAGTTTTTTGAGATGGGTATGACAACAGGAGAGAAGTCAGAAAGTATTCAAAAGTATGAGCAAAGATGTAATGTCCTGATATGTGGCTGATTCTTAGAAGTGACTTACTGAAGAAACAGTCTGAATAAAGAATATGTTGGTGAATAATTTGTCGGAAATGGAATCATCATAGATTCCTTGTAAAAGATAAACAACTGCAAGACACAATGACAAAAGAAATGCGATGATATGATAACCGCAAGATCTATTAAGGTAAGTTTATGTTTTTCTGCAACATAGATGGCCTCCAAAAGACTGAAGTTCTAGCACCAGTACCGCATCGTATCAGAAAGAATCAACAAGCAAGCACCAGTTCTTTGATTGTGTATTACTTCTTTTTACAATCCATTTATCAGTTTTAGTGCATACTGCTGCCATTCTTATGCTTTAAATTGCTACAATGGTTAAAAATAGTTGCTGTATAGTACATTTCAACAGTCTGTCACATGCCTCAAGTGTACACTTGTAACTTAAATAGAAAAGATTTAATTTTGTAAAACTCAGCAAGAATAATATTCTTGTTATAAACAACACCAACATACTATTGTCGATGTTGGCAGAAACAAAAGCATAAGGATACAATAATAAAAGTACTCTGCCTCAAAGTTTTGTTAGAAAATGGGAGGTTTAGACCAAATATAAAGACTAAATCCAATTAAATGAATCTGAGAGATACAAGGTTCAACCTAGAACCACAGCAGCAAGGATAATATTTGTTTGATGCAATAAAGAAGACATAAACACATCAACTTACTTATAATGGCTATTTCTGGAGAGTAGATAAAGGAAGAGGAGAAGGAAAAGTAAGAAGATTTCACTTGCATGCATTACATTTTGGCAATTTGTAAGTTTGTTATGAAATTATGTATAACTAGAGAATTCTTTTAAAACTTGGGGAAATGAAGGAAAGAGAAAGAAGAAATTTATCACCTGTGTAACACTGAGCAATATATTTAACCTATCTAAACATTTATCTCCTCAACTACAAAATGAGAACTTTAAGACTCACTCTGAGGGTTTGTTCTATAAATCAACAGTTACTAAGTTCATTATCTTAAATGGTGTGCATTGGCAACAATTAATATTGCTTAGAAGAATGAAACACGATTTGGGTAATGTCTCTGAGACAGAGAACGGGTTCCACAGACGTCAATATTTTCCTTCTATGTCTTACATAAAAGCAGAATTGGTCTCAGAATTTGAAACAATGTAAAGCAGCCCCACCAGTGGGACTGTGAATGCAAAAGCACGATACCATGCAGATCCTGTCTAACCCCCCATCTCCTGGAGGAGTGGGTTCTTGCCAGACCTCAGAAAGCCCCAGAGGTCTTGCATCTACTCCAAATCTACTCTCATATCAGTAAGATTGGGCAGCAAGCCTGAACTCTCTTCTCATCTGAGGATATTCCTTTTGGAGTAGATCAATTTTTATTTCATGCCATCAAAAACTACACCCAACAGTTAAATTATAGTCTCTTCTCTTACTTGTCAGATAAAGATTTTCCAGACCTTGGCTGTACTTGTCTAATTTTAAATACTTGGTGACAGTAAAAGTGACAGTGTAATATTAAAGAATACAAATGTGTCTAAAAATCGAATGCTGTTGATGAAAAACCCCAGTATTTTTCTTTAAGGTTGATCTCCTGTAGAATGTCCTTAAGGAGACAGGAAGTGTAGTGTTGAGGGGCCAACTCACAATTTCTCAATCATGAAGGAGGGTTGTTGTGAGGAATCAAATGAAATGCTTTGGTTAATGTATCTGGCACAGATAATTGGGTTTGGCACACTGATTACTTGTTAAGCTGCCAGATTCAGTTTGCTAAATTCAGCCCCTTCCTCAATTACCCCCTATGATTCTATAATAAAGGCCATTAAAATAATGTTTTTCCAATCTGGTAGAAACATCTCATGATTACTTTTAGAAAAAAATAAATTTATAGCATATTGAAACACAACCATATTATTCTGTTTCATGGGACATTGGAGAGGACAAAACTCAACTAGAAATCTTTAGGTGTAGAAACAATCTTACATAAAGATTATATTTGTTGTAATCCCTAGGAGGCTGAGGCAAGAGAATCATAGCAAGTTTGGGACCAGCCTGGGATACGAAGTGAGCTCAAGGCTAGGTTGAACTGCATAGTGAGACCCTGTCTCAAAAAGACAAAAAACAAAATAAAAACAAAGATTATATTTGAGCTATAGATAAATATGATCTAGAGAAAAGTTTTTAAATAAAAATATTTTATACTTTATAGACATGTGCTAAATAAAAATGTTTTAAGAGATTTAATCTCTTAGAGATAAATTAAATGGTATTATTTATCAAAAAAATCCACATTTCAGTAATGCTTTTCTACTGGAATCAGAATGCCAACATTGATTTCTGATTTGTGAATACTTTCTCTGCCATACCTTATATTAACTAATCATAAAATACTTGAGTAAGTCACAGATTTATATTTCCAACTTATAAAATAAGGAGAGTGGTAGCTGATTTGCTTAACTACCAGGAGTGTGATAACTCTTAAATGAGAGAATTTATAAAAATGCTCTTAGAAGAGTCTAAATTACTACATAAATACACAGGGGTATTGTCTAATTTCCTTCTTTCCATTCAATTTAGTCTACTTCTACAACAGAAGATGATCCTTCCTTCAACATTTAAAACTGTAGTTTTTTAATATCTGTTAATTTTTAATCAATGATACTCTTTATTCAATTGAAATCATGGAGAGGTCACACAAATCCAAAGTGTAATACACAAAAAAAGGTTATCTATTGAAGCTGGAGTATAGGCAGTAAAGACATTTTGGAGATGCCCAACCTCACCTTTCCTTCCTTCTTTATCCATAACCTGGGAACCATTGAGACAGGCCCATGAAATACAGCGAAAAATCCTCACTAATCTAGTGCATATAAAATGAGTCCTACCTAAGTTAACCCTGACTTTGTCAAAATTTTGCCTGTAAAACTAAAGTTGTTATCTTCTTCAAAAGTAGGCACTAGGACTTCCTCCAAGATGGCCACCCAGATGACACCATGACAGGGAGGCTCCCTGAATATACCATCAAAATGCTGGAATATAAACTAATATAATAACAGAGAGAAGGAAAAAAGAGGGAGATGGGTCCTCTGGACCCAAGAAGAATCTAAAATGAGAACTGCAGCCCATGGAAAGAGTAAAAGAATGAAATAAAGGCAGAGACCAGAAGCACCTCTGTCTGGAGCGGAATCCAATCAGCACTGCGACCCGAGCTGAGAAGGTACGATCCTGGTGCTCTTGATGCGCGGGGGAGCTGCCGGTGGATTTGCTGTGGTGTGGCGCAACAGCAGAGACGACGGTCGACCGTGGAGCGAGGTGGTCGTGAGCGGGCGAGTGAGTGAACCTGGCGGCCCCCAGCCCCCCACTCCTGAGGGAGAGCAAGGGACAGCCATCTTGAGACCGGAACTGCACCTAATTAGGCACGGTTCCTGGAAGGTCCGTGGCGGAAAGGCACGGGTGCCCTGGGGGTGACAGAGGAGGTTTGGCAGACGGCCCTGTACGGTTTACCAGACAGCGGCCCCATCCTCTCGCACACCTCAGTAGACATTCGTGGAGCAGAAACAGGCTTGGGAGAGGCAGTGGACCAACACGGCCTCACTGGCAAGCCCAGGAAAATGCCAAGACGGAAAGGCAGAGGGCGCTCTCCAGACTCTGATACAAGCAGAACCAATTCCCAGGATGCTAATGCTGAAATGGTCGGGAGTCCAAAAATTAAACTCTCAGAGGAGTTGACAACAGAAGTGGGGAGACAACTCCACGAAGCTATGAAAGAAATTAAAGCAGCACTGTTAACCCAACTGAGAATTGAAATGAAACTCATAACCGAGGAATCGCTAAGCACCTCTAAAGGAAACATAGCAGGAAAGGTGGAGGATGAAAAATCAAAGGAAATTGAGAATGAAACAAATAAAGAATTATAACACATTAATCAGATTCAGAGAGATTACCAGGACATCAAAGACTCCAATAAAAGTTGGCAGAACCACTTGAAGGAAACTAAGGATAGACTTTCGTATCTGGAAAAAAGAATGAAAACTTGGGAAAAAGAAAGGAGAGTCTTTCTCAAGATAATTAGAAATCTGGAAGTGGCAGTGCAACGGCTGCAAGACAACCCAAGGAAATATAACTTATGAATAAAAGGTGTGAGTGAAAAAGCAGGGGTCAATACAAACCAAATTAAAAGATTATTTACAGAAATAATTTCAGAAAACTTCCCAAGCATGGGAACAGGAAGAGACTTTCAGATAACTGAAGCATATAGAACTCCAGCTAAACTTGACCAAAACAGGCCTACACCCAGACATATAATAATCAAGATTCCAGAAATCCAACACAAAAACATGATATTAAAGGCTATTAGAGAAAGGAGAC